>JAJJWW010009364.1:0-121115 GCA_023531295.1 Papaver armeniacum | reverse complement strand
GGATCTTTATTTTGTTGGAATCGGATTACATATGTCTTCACAAAAACCTATTGTGTAGTTTATAATCGGACTTTATATGTATATCGAGTAAACCGATTTTTAGAATTGGTTTACATTAGCACTTAACAAAATCCGATTGTGAATTCTTATGTTAGGAATCGGGTTTTATATGTATATCGAGTAAACCTATTATGTACCTTAACTTTAAAAATGCATTCTATTCCATTGTTTTTTGTCGCTTAAATCCGTATTCTACAGGAAAAAAAATCAAGCCGAAAAGAAATATAAGAAGAAACATGACCATGCTACTCCTAAGCCTTTGGAACCTCGTCGAAAAGGCGATAAAAAATTGAATGCTTCCCACCAAAGGGGCACGGGGAGTAAAGCCAAAGGGATCGGCATCAATGACCCACCACCTCCAGCGGAGCAACCAACACATGAAGAATCTGATTCTGATACACCGACTGAACAAGAAGGTGGTGAGGAGGAGATGAATGTAGAAGAAACTGGTGGCAAGGAAGGTGATGAACAAGAAAGTGATGAAGATAGTCGTGGCAAGAAAAGTGTTGAAGAAAAAAGTCGTGGTAAGAAAGGTGTTGAAGAAGAAAGTGATGAGGAAGGTGGTGGAAAGGAAGGTGGTGATGAAGAAAGTGATGAGAGTGAAAGTGATGAAGAAGAAGGTGAGGATGAAAGTGATGAATAAGAAAGTGAGGAGCAAGATGATGAAGAGATAATAGAAGTCGTTCAAGAACAAGTGCAAGAACAAGAAGTTCAACAACAAGACCAAGGAGGAGACGCTCAACAAAAAGGTAAAAAGAAAGATGGACCAAAGAAGAAGAAAGGTGACCACATGCCCGACCCGCTGAAGATGTTTGCTCGCGACCCTGATGATCCACCTTTAGGGATACCCGGTGATGGAGGAAAGGTATTATGGGGTTACAAAGGCAGTTGGGCCTCCGTCGTTTACAATACCATAGTAAGTACCTAAACCTTATGCTATGTGATGTAAACATTATTATCTGTGTATTGTTTTGATTGTCCATCGTGGTTGTTTTGTTTTATAGGATCACAAGGATGTCGTTCTTCTTATGAAGCCAGGAACGTCAGTGAGTATGATGAGGCAATGGCCACTTATAGCTGCAGAATCCACCGAAGGAGAAGTTCAGGAAGTAGTCGATCTAGTCAATTCTACGGGGTTGGTACCAGCGGTCGACAATTTGGACCACCTTGGTTACGACAGACCTCTTTGTTCCGCCTTTGCCGAGAGATACTACGGGAAACGGATACTTTACATCTTCCGTTTGGAGAAATGACGATAACTCTGAATGATGCGAAGTTCATTACCGGGGTAAGCATATAAGGTAAAGCCGTGAAGCACAAAGGGTACGTGCAAGAGCTTGATTGGGACAAGATTTATGCGTGGACCAAGGAAGTGTTCCAATGGGATGAGGAGAAAACCAAGAAGGAGATGCTAGTAGTCAAGTCAAAGCAGGGGATATTTCATCTCTCGAAGCTGAGGGACAACTTCATGGGAACAAAGAAGCTTCGTGCTCGGAACAAGGAAGTGACGCCGCAACGTATCATCGCCACGGCCAATGCGTATGTCTGAACGGTTGTCAGTCCGTCAAAAATAATTTCACTTTCTCACTCTACTAAATATAAATGAAGTACGTGATAAGAAAGAGTTTGTATCCACAGAGAGGCAATAGTTGTTATAAAATTTCAGTTTCTAAAGTAACCAAGGGGGGATTTTTGTTTTATCTAAGCAATAAAAATAATTGAAAGCAATAAAATAATTTGAATAATCAATAAGGAGAAGATATTGGTCACGGGATAGTATCATTCACAAACATGTATTTTCATCAATGATTAGAATTGATAATTTAATCTCTCATTTACTAAAAGTCCTAGGATACCTTGATCGCAAGTATATCCCGCTAATTCTCTGATTTCATCACAACCACATTAAAAGATGCATATGTGAATTCTTCCTAGAAAGCAACCTAAAGTGTAAAAGCACAATTAAGTTTAACTCCCTTAAAGCACTAAGTTCTATGGAATAAGACTAATCAAGGCAATCAAACGTGTAAAAGCACTAATTCAATTTAACCAAGGTTATGATTCATATGCAATTATAAAGATGTATCACTACAAGTAATAACCACACTATGCTACTTAGAATCAAGGATAAACAACTATTTCGTATTGAAAACCCTAATCTAGCAATATAGATGAATGTAAATCGGATTGATTCCGGACTCAACCAAACAAACAATCAAATCATATGACAGTATTAATAACGAGTCATAAACAATAAAGTATTGAGACAAAACTAATTCATAGATTTAAATAACATGTTGAGAGATCAACTTTATCCCATAACCAATAATATGTGTTTAGCTACTCATAGCTATGGAGTTCATCATAAAAATATTAATTGAATAGAAGAAGATGAACAAAAGCAAACCCTAGTAGCGTAAACAAAAGCGGCTCTTTCCAAGTTCCAAGAATAATCCGTGATATAAAGTTGTAGAAATCTTTCCTTTAAATAGCTTTGCTTTCCAAAATTAGGTCAAGTCTCAAAGGTCCAATAGATAGAAGTCCACCAAGCTCATATGTGAGAAAAACCCATGTAGAAAATATGCCCCAAAAACTGTCGTCGGAAAACTGGTATTATGGTCGAAAATCGGCCGGAGAAGTGACCTAAAACGGCTCGGTGGCCAGAAGCAAAGTCCGCCCTCTACACGGTCAAACGATTCAATCGGGTCAACTCGGAAGTCGGACCAGAGTCGTGGTGTGAGTCATCCGAGTTAAGACCGACCGATCATCGACTTGGGTGAGTGAGCTAACCGGTAGAGTCTAGGCCAAGGTCATTGCAATCTTGCACGAGCCATCCCAGGTGTTGCACCAACATGGCGCTTCACACCGCACTATCATTAGGCCGCCAACCTCATCAACACCGTAGTTCATATTTCGGCTCCATACTTGCAACTTCACATACATTCTTCGCTTCAACTCGACTGCAACACCGCGTAGTTGCAGCAACGACCAATTTCTCATCTCAACCTGCCAGAACTGCATCTCCATTGCTACCTGCAATTCTCACCATTCTCAGATCTTTATCTCTTCCTTCTGTCATCACCAGCAAAAATCAAACCATCACTTGCGATTCATACCAGCAGCAATCTCCATCTTTAGCTGAATCTTATGTTCACCTGCAATTTCCCTGTCAAACTCAATGTTCATAACCACCAGTTCCAAGATAATCACCAGCAACTTGTCCACATTGTGTAACTGCAGTAACAACTCCAGCTTATGCTCTTCTTGTCATTCCCTACTACAGCAACCAAATGCAACACACTCTCTAGTTCAATCCAAATCAGCACCACCTGAGCCATCTCTGTTTCCATCATACATTCACTACACCAAAACAGCCATTTTGTGACGTTTATAAACGTTGCGAAGAATTTGTGCAACGGAAATAAGCGTTGGCAAAACGGCGTTGCGCATTGATGTGCAACGCATGCTATCCGTTGCACAAATTATATTGAGCAACTCTTATAAACGTTGCACCACCTATGGTGCAACGTTTATTTTCCAATTTGTGCAACGGAAAAATAATTAAAGCAACCTCAATAGACGTTGCAAAATGTTTTACTGAGAAATAAAAAAAAATACAATTTTTATTTCAAAATTCCAATATTACAAAACTGGGCACCTGCTCCACTGAATCCTACAACAAATTCTTACAGTATTCTATTTTCCAAACATGGATTACATACAACTTATACTCTCTGCAAAAGATCAAAGATTGACATACGTTTAAATACTTTCTTGAACTTGTAAAAGTAAATGAGATGAACTAATACCACATATGACTTGAAGATAATCTCGGAGTTGCGGAGCTAAGTTATGACTGATTTAACATACCAATTTTCTGAATTTGTTGCACAGTTGATCTTGATGCAGGAAGCCAGCCCAAACTTCTATTGCAGCAGCACCTGAAAAGAGGAGAATACATATATAAAATACTCAAACTGATACGAGTCAAAGATACTTGGGACGATAAACATACTAAGCTTAAAAACAACTGAACAGAAGAAACCACATCATTACTATATACTCATAAATGGTATGAATGTTTTTGTTTAAAGGAGTGACAAACATATAAGTATTCTAGTGCGATGAATCAACAGAACACAATGCTTGGTGAACAATAACTAATACGGGCCAAGTATATTACCTCTGAATGGAAGAATTTCCAGGACCAATTTGTATCTTTCAATAATCTCTCCCCGCGGATCTGGTAAATTAAAGAACTGTGCAGTTAGGCAAACAGAAATCAAAGAATTATTGGGATCAAAATCTTGTTCCAAATCACTTCAACTTTACCTTACCTCTGGTATGACAAGCCTAAGAGTAAATCGGTTCTCTAGGTCACTGCAAACAATTAACCCAAGCCACTCAAACAATACGGCCCCTCCAATTAAAACACGATGGTTAAAATGATTTAAACAAGTAGATAAAATTGTAGTTTCACCCTATCTTCACTACAGTGTTTTCACTACCTCTTCAAAGAGAATCAGCTGTTGGTAACTGATGAATGTGAGAAACTAGTGACTGAAATGCTTTCAGCTGCATTTTCTACACAAAGAATAAGTTGTTGGCGACTGATGATTGTGGATAAAGTCTTCCTCGACCGAGCAACTGAAGATAACTGGCTCCTGGCTCGCTATACTAATCTGCACATTCAGAGCAAACAGAAAAGAATAAAGATGCAGTAGAAGACGAACATAATCAACAAACTTACTTATTGAATAAAGAAAAAAATCCACCTTCCCCGAGTATTCTCATATCACGAAAGTTATTAAATGCTTTCTCTATTTCACTTTCACTGTAAGCCTTTGTGGATCCTGCATATGTGTTGATGCTTGAGGTAAATGACGTCGATGCAGAACTGGGCCACTTCCAAACACCATAGGTCCAACTGTACTTGCAATAATTTAATGAGGTCATGTCTCATGTTTGAATATTTGTATTTTTAAACTAAGATTGCACTCTCAAATCCATGCTCCAGAAATTGGATAGACACATCAATGGTATAAGAGAAAAATGCAAGTGATAATTCACATACCACCAGGGTCTAGCCCAGTTGGCAAACCCAGAGCAACAAACAGTTTTATTAACAGCATTTCGTGTTCTATGACGAGCTTAGGCAACCAAAGGATAACTCGTAAATTAAGCTCTCATTTAAAATTAAGGGTTTTCCCTATAAGAGGCAAAGTGTAAACATGGGGAATTACATTAGGCATCACTATTTTTGAGACCTTTCACAGTGGAAGGCCCATACTATTCAAAACAACTATAAATGGATCACTACTATGTTGATCTGTTGAATTACTTCTGCCTTGCAAATCTAATAACTTTTTTTCACAGCAAAAGGAGAACATAAAGTAGACTCCATTGATAAGTTACTAATTTACCAAAATGACGGAGTCTACCACAAAAAGAAAACATAAAGGAGAAACTAAAAGCTCCCAAGAATTTAGATGAAATTTTGCAGAATTTCAGCTGCGATGTGCTTTACGTTTCGGGCCATATCTCACTATGTATAATTCGAAACGGGATACTTAATATCAATTCCGAAACCTTGTTTAGAGGACTACATTTCGTTAGAAGGGACCTTCAACTAATTCAATTTCTAAGAGGGTCGAAACTGCCTCCGAAAATGCTTAAAGACGACCAACGTTTTCCAGTTTTCCAGCTTGAGAGACTGTATTATAAAATTTCTATGGACTTTGTTACATAACGGAATTCATCAAATAATATCTCAATGGAAACTAGAGAAGTCCATCTACAACTTCTTAGAAGACTCCGGGTGCTAATTCAGAGTCTAAGTGTTCCAAAACAACCCAGCAAAACAGGGACATGAACCATTTTCCAGGAAATTCAGTTCCAACTGCCTATATATTCCATTGTCAAATGCCCTTTCAACAGATTATAGAGGATGCTTAGGGGAACATTTTTCATGAAGGAAACATTGTCTAAAACATCACCCTTACATGTAAAAATAGGCATCAACATGGCTGCCTGTGCAGTTTTTAGGAAACGACTAATTTACTTACTCGCTTCACCGGCACAAAACTCCAAATTTTCTAGATACGAGATGATGAATCATGAATCCTTGGTATTAACTACATACCCAATTCATCAATTTGGAAAGAATATCAGCCACAATGAAACCCCTATCATCATTGAAATGAGTAAAGAAAACAAGAACTTTACCTCTGCTACTTTAAGGACTTATCTCAAACACTTCATATGCATTTTTGCTGGTGTTGAGAGGTACCTTTGCTTTGTTTTACCAAGTTCCTCCCATAGCTTCTACACCTGCAAATTCAATTTCTAAGAAGAACCCATGCTTCCTTGTTATACCACAATTCTCAAAACACTCAAAACACTTTACACTTCACTACTAGTAGTGCTACAGAAGTATAGACTGCACCAGGGGATCAGAGTACAGGCATAAAGATAAATTATACAACTTTCAGAATCGCGGAAGAAAGGAAAGGAGATAAACTTCCAATTTTACGAAAATACTGGTGGGACAAATCATTTTGCAGTCTAATAAGTTTTACAAAGACTAATAGATGACATTGTAATTGGTTAGGATATCATCTATGTAATTAAGGAACCTGTAGTTGTAAACTGGATCTAGAGAAAGAGAAGTCTGTCAAAACCTGACCTTTATCTCCGCCTCTTCCTGGACGAATCTTTTATGTAGAACATAAACATCATTCTTTTCCCTTGCCGCTTTCACATGTGTTACAAGTTTGATGTGTAAGCAAGTTTGTTGCATGTTTTGGTTTTTCCACCTAACAAATCTCTCAACAATCTGGTCAACTTTCTATCCCTGTAAGGTTATGTCTAGAATGTTCCACAAGCACGTTTATGCAACGCCAGAGTGTGAATAAGCTCATGTTTATCTCCCCTGCTTCCCTTGCTCGAGCCTACAAACGTATTTATAAAAATACCAATGAGGGAATAATCTTTGGTTGTATCACTATTCAACTCTATAAAAATACATACTTCATTAGTTCAATACCCTACATCGGTTAGGCTAAATGGATGTTTTGAACCAGAGAACAATATGTAACATATCAAACCTCGTGAGTCTGCAATTCAAGCTCTTCCATTGCAGCAACACCTGGACCACTAGCTGCTTAAATTGAAGATAAGAAGCAGAATTGTTACCCTGGGATGGCAACTAAGAGATGTTGCTGCCATTAAACAGATAAACTATGACAACATACAAATGAACAAAAAGTCAGAAAATATAGTACCTAAAAATCAGCAAAAGGAAAAAAATACGAAGTTTATGGTTCTGAGCATTGCCGCACTAGGACCTTTAAACGCTTACAGAATCCTCTCCTCCCTTCTTTACACCATCTCTTTGTTCAATAATTTCTGCTAGCTGCTTCTTGCTGGTTCTATGATCAGCTCCTAATCTACAAGAGCCACATTGCGAGGAGAGGGGGTGGGGGGTTGAGACCATGATTTTGCTAATACTACATATAAAAAATTATTACTACTGATGAAAAAAAGAGAAATTCCGAAAGTGTGATACAGGAATCAAGATTCTGGAGAGATACTAAGAAACCCTTGGCAGCCAACACTGCAACAGACGGATTCCTTTAACCTACAAATCACAAAACACAATACTTCAGTTACATTATGCGGACAAATCAGAGTTATTATCTTGAACCATATGACAGAAGTTCAATACATTTCTAGATAAACATCCCTATTGCAAGAGACAAGAGACGAATTCCTTTTAACCTACAAATCACAAAACGCAATATTTTAGCTACATCTAACGTAAAATTAAACACAGAGACTAGAGCTTTCACTACAAAACTAACAAGGAAAATGAAACTCAGTTCTTATAGGTGCACAGATGCAATACATACCATGAAAGACTGCCATTTGATAACAAAAACATAAATTATAACCGCAAGCATTAATCCTCATTCAACTTCCCAAAACCACAGATGAATCTCGCATCTGCAAAACCAATTTAGGGTTTCCACTACAAACCTATTTCAATTCCAAATCACTTCCGGTAATTGACAAAATGAATAAGTCCATTTATAAGTAATCAACCACAGAACAAAGAAGAAGCCAGCAATGGAAAAGTGATACGCTTCACAACTCCAAATCACATCTCCTTTAGTCTTCAAACCAATTACAGTTGATCGAAGCTGCAAATAAACAAAACCCCAAAATCATGAAGAAAAGACATAGGAATTAGGTTTTTTTCGTCCATAAAAATTTCAGTCAAAACTAAGGTCTTCTGTTGTTGTACCTTGATGCTTCTCCGCTAGTGTAGACTTCGTTTCCCTTGTGCATCTTTAAAGGTAGAAATCCCAACTGAAATTCAAATTAAGACACACAGATTCACCACTTGTACGATCCAGATCCAACTGAAAAGATCATAATTCAACGAAACCTCAAAATCAAAAGCACAAGTAACAAGTTTAGATAGATTTTACCTGTTTTCTTCCCAGAAATTGCAAAATAACTTTCTAGGGTTTCTTCGTCTCTCAAAATCTAATTTCTAGGGTTGGCGAAATCAGATTATTCGGAGAGATTTAATTTCTGTAAAATGAATTTGCAGATATGAGATTAGGTTCGAATAAGTTTAGGGTTTCTTTTCTTCTGAGGTCGAAAAAGAGAGACGAGAGGCGGAGAATAAAGTGTTTTCTTCTATTTCAGTAGAACTAGGGTTTTTGAAAACTGCATATAGAAGAAGAAAGAGAGTGAAAAACTAAAATGTGGCTGAGAAATGAGAAGGAAAACTCGAAGGAAATAAAACAGATAAGGCCGAAGAGTGGGAAAAAAAAAAGAAAATGAAAAAAAAAGGAAAGATAATAAGAAATAGAGAGACATTTAAGCCCTCAACTATTTTAATAAAGGCATGCAAATCCTGGTTTCTATTTCGTTTCTATTTATTTTAGTAATAATTAAGATCAGGTGCAACGTATATACACGTTGTAAAATGCGCAACGTCTATATCCGTTGCGCATCTCCGCTTTCAAAGCGTTGCTAAAACCAGGATATGGTGTAGTGATTCTCCATATCCAGCAACACCAGCTTCACTGTCTTGTACCTGCAATTGATTCAACTCCAGCATTAAGACCATCTATAACTTAACCACACTGCCAAATCCTAACTTAAGTTCCCTGTATCTACTTAGCCATCACCGACAGCTACAATTCCTGATTCAGTCCATACAAATCTTAGAGCACACACACTAGAATCCATTGCCATTTCAACATCAGGTCACCACCAACCTTAAACTCAAACCCCATTGAACACCAGTTCTGTGTCTATTTCAAGAACTCAAACACCAGCAAAACAGTGCAATTGAGCTTCATATACTCTATCACATAACACCCATCATCAAATTCTTCCATTTGATTTCTTCTCTGAGCTCAAATCCCAGCATCTCACCGCTGCCACTGCCCCTGCACTTACAGATTCACTTCAATCTCATCCTTGGCTTCACTACAAATACACAACATCATACAATATCACCAGTGACATATCCTTATCATTGCAGCTTCAGACCCCATTGCATCAACCATTTCAGTTTTCCCTGTAATGCACACTAGACCACAGACTACCAATTCTCAGTTCCTCCTGCAGTCAGCCATTACCACCAACATCACCAGTACCATCTGAGTTGCAACCACTAGCTCCAACTGTAACTCAAACTACCAGAATCACCTCCCTGAGTTCACACATCAAACCCCATTTTCCAATTTCTTTGTATCATCCTATTCTTCAATGTTTCATCTGATTTCTCCCCTTATTCTTGATTCCTGTGTTGAATCACACAATATCTTCAAACCTTAATAGTCAAATCGATTTCAGCAGAACCTTCCTTCAATTTCTGTTCAAACCCATCTGCTCAAATCGATCTAAGATAGCTAAGAATATCACCACCAGACTCTATTAACCTGTACCCTTCATTAACTGATTACATCAATAATTCCTTCTATGGGTTCTCTCATTTTAGTTCAGTAACTGAATCTGTACCTTCATCTCCATCATTTTCTCAAATTCCTTGAATCAACAGCAAAACAACATCTCAATCTCTCTTATCTGAATCGTCTCAGCCATCAAACACCACAGACCCATCTAGATCGATCCATAGCAGCAGCATCTTCTCAATCTTCTTTTCTCTGATCTCAAAATCTCTCTTCGATTTGATCTCTCCATTGACAGCGCCTCATTTTTCTCTCTCAAATTCATTTCAGATGAAACAAATGATAAAAGAGAAAAAAACACTTCTCTTGTTTTTAAGGCTGGTAATGATGAAAATTGCTACAGGCACCCCACTTACGATAGGGGCCACCACAGTGATACTTGGCTTGTCAGTTTCGTGGAACCGACTGCCTATTCACTTCCTTGTTGCGCATATTCTTAGCCGACTCCAAGTCTCACCCGCTTGTGAATCGATCTTTGTGCCCTTTACGCTCCAGATAGATGGTTTCTCCTTCTTTTGCTCATAATGACTCCATTGTACCTAATTACTCAAAAGTAAACATAAGATACATATTTTACAAGAAAACTCACAAAGTAAGCATAAACAATAGATAAATTAAGGTGTTTATAAAACCTATCAAATTCCCCCACACTTAGACTTTGCTAGTCCTCGAGCAAATCAAACAAAACAAACTCTAAAACATACATACAACTCCGTGTCGTCGAGGCTACGGTCACATTTAGCACATATAACAAGCCTTTAAACCCCCAGGTGTCCCTAGTGGATGAGTTATAGTCTCGTGAGGGTTTACTAGAGATATACCCACAAAACCTACTTTTCCAACTTACTAGTTCTCCGAAATGATAGCATCCAAGGCGCTAAGAAGACATAGAAATTCTGCACACTAGTCATAAGAAGTTAGACACATAAATGAACACAATCCCATCCTTAAAAGTTGAGAGAGAAATAACCATCCCTTCTCGAAACAAATTCGGGTTCGGAGTGATCGAAAGTCTCGACTCTGCCTCACAAGAAAGGGTTTTATGAAGTTGCTCTCAATAATAAATAGCTTTATATGGGTCACACATGTGTCCAGGTAGGAATGAAGATAGAATCCTACGACACCTTGAATGGTAGGAAGGAAAAAACCCTTCGAATTGTTTTGAAAACCCACATCTTTTATCATTTTGAAAACCCTTTTTCTGACGATCTCTAAGAAAGGAAATCAACCACTTAACGAAGGTGGAAATATGCTTACTTACCTCGTTATCCGTTCGACGTGCGGCCTAGCACCACTCTCACAAAGATCCATAGAAACGTCTTCGGTCTTCAATCGGTGTCTTCATCTTCGTCTTCGGTCTTCAACTCTTGATGATAACTCTTGAACTTTGTAGAATCTTGACAATGTAACTCTTTTCCTCTAATTCCTTGTTGCTTGAAACTTCATTGTAGATATTCCTTCTTCCATTGGCTTTATTGAAAGAATACAAAACTAAAAACGAACTATACAAACCCAAAATATGATACAATGAATTTTTCTTGTCTCTTTTTTCTTTTTCTTTTTTTTCTTCTTTTGTTTTTTTTTTTTTTTTTTTTTTGGTTAATATAAGATATCTTATTTTTATTTTATTGTATTTTTTTTTTGACAAGAGAAAATGAAATACAAATAAAGATAAAATAAAAATGTAAGTACAAAGGCCATGGTGTAAGTATTTTACCGCTTGATTCTTCACAACTTGTATGTCTTGATATCATAAACTTCTCGAACTCTCATCCTTGACAATCTTCGCTCTTGTACAATAGTCTTCAACTTGTTAAAATTCTGCTCCTTGTCTTGTTGCTTTACTTGAATCTGAAATCTGCTCATTTCTGTACTATTGCCTGTAAACCTTGAACGTCTTCAGCTTTCCTTCAAATTTGTGATGCTCCTCTTGTTGATGATGATGGTGTTTCTATGGACCTGTTGGTGTAGAGAGAGATAAAGTGGATGGTGCTAACTGTGAACAAGATTACAAGTAGTATGTAAGGTAGCAATTCGATGTCACCATCATGATTGATAAAAATAACACTCAAGAGATCAAAATAGTGCTTCTATTGGTGGGAGGTTGGGTAGCTCACCATTCTACCCGGAGTTTACGTACGGCGACACACACTCTAAAAGCACAAATTTAGACAGGTACAAAGAATTGAAGGTCGGTGCCTCTCATGATGTAACATGGGTAGTCTCCACTATAGGGGACCACTACTCTAATACCGAATTCAGTCTGCACCTTATTTGCCACTGGCATGGTTAAATCCAACTTTAACTCTCATATAAGTAAGAAACCCGATCATGTTCTCTGTCATCTCTAAGTTCAGTCACTCTTATGAGAATCTCGATGTAATATTAGCGACATGTATACTATGTGACTCTAAACTAACTACAAGTTGGAGTTTTTTTTTATTCACTAATTTACATAAAAGTTGAAAATTTTATTAAAAAATTACAATGCAAATGCTTAACCACTCCCCCACACTTAAACTTTACATTGTCCTCAATGTAAATTGAATCGTCCAAAGTAAGTCAAGATGGGAAATTCTAACATGAATGTGACAATAAATCATAAAAAATAAAAACAAGACAAGAAAAACTAAAAACAAGACAAGAAATAAATACAAGACAAGAAATACTCATCCGATGGGTTGCCTCCCATTTAGCGCTTGGTTTAAAGTCTTCAGCCCGACTATCTCCTTGCTTTCTATGACTCCTCCAGAGGGAGTACATCCACAAAGTTAACTCCGTCCACTACTTCGGAAGTGAAATTCTCATAATATGGTTTCAACCGGTGCCCATTAACTTTAAGTTCTTTGCCTGTAGCTATGCTACGAATTTTTACTGCACCATGAGAAAACACATTAGTAACAATAAAAGATCCGATCCATCGTGACCTTAATTTAACCGGAAATGAATGCAAGCGAGAATTAAACAAAAGCACTTTTTGCCCAATGCAAAATTGTTTCCTAGAAATCATGTTATCATGAAATGCTTTCGTCTTTTCCTTATAAATGCGTGATCTTTCAAATGCATCATTGCGAAGCTCCTCTAGCTCTTGGAGTTGTAACTTCCTTTGCTTTCCAGCCCCATCCATCTCCATATTGCATTGCTTAATAGCCCAAAACGCCTTATGCTTAATTTCAACGGGTAAATGACAAGGTTTACCATACACAAGCCTAAAGGGAGACATCCCGATAGGTTTCTTGTATGCGGTTGTATACGCCCAAAAAGCATCATTAAGTCGCATGCTCCAATCTTTCCTTGTTGGATTCACCGTCTTCTCTAGAATGGATTTCACCTACCGGTTAGACATCTCTGCTTTTCCATTTGTTTGAGGATGATAAGGTGTTGCAACCTTGTGCGACACATTGTACTTCTTCAATAAGCTTTGTAAAATCCTGTTTTTGAAGTGAGAACCCCCATCGCTAATTATGGATCTTGGAATTCCAAACCTTGCAAAAATATTAGCTTACACAAAATCTGAAACCACTTTAGAATCATTAGTTGGGGTGGCCTTAGCTTCCACCCATTTAGATACATAATCAACAGCAAGTAAGGTATAAAAATTCCCATGAGAGTTGACAAAAGGACCCATAAAATCAATACCCCATACATCAAAAACGTCAATAAATTGAATAAAAGTTTGTGGCATTTGATTTCGAGAACCTAGATTGCCTGTTCTTTGGCACCTATCACAAGTTGTACAAAATATATGTGCATCCTTAAACAAGGTTGGCCAATAGAAACCGCTTTCAAGTACCTTGTGAGCGGTTCTCTTACTCCCAAAATGTCCTCCACAAGCATATGAGTGACAAAAAGACAATATAGAATTAAATTCAGATTCGGGAACGCACCTTCTTATTACTTGGTCACTACAATGTTTCCATAAGTATGGATCATCCCATATGTATTGGTTCCCCAACTTCTTAAGTTTGTCCCTCTCAACACGAGACAAGTTCCTTGGGATTTGTTTAGATACCAAGTAATTGACAATATCGGCATACCATGGTTCTCCAAAGGCAATTGAGAATAGTTGCTCATCCGGGAAACTTTCACGCAATAGGATAGCTTCCTTGTCCACAGCAAGATGGCTCAAGTGATCCGCAACTGTGTTCTCAATTCCTTTCTTGTCCTTGATTTCAATATCAAACTCTTGCAAGAGTAAAATCTATCGCATGAGCCTCGGTTTCGCCTCTTTCTTTGTAAGCAAGTACTTAAGCGCTGCATGATCAGAAAAGACAACAAATTTTGTACCAATTAGATAAGAGCGAAACTTTTCCAAAGCAAAAACAATGGCTAGCACTCTTTTTCAGTGGTTGTTTAGTTTTGTTGGGCCTCATTTAACGTTCTCGAAGCATAATAAATAGCATGAGGAATCTTCCACACACGTTGCCCAAGCACCGCACCAACCGCATAGTCACTTGCATCACACATGAGCTCAAAAGGATTGCTCTAATCCGGTGGTTTAATGATAGGGGCTGAAATCAAAAGTTCTTTCAAACGATTGAATGCCGCCATACACTTTTCATCAAAGTTAAAAACCACATATTTTTGCAATAAGTTACAAAGTGGTGATGCTATCTTGGAAAAATCCTTGATAAATCTACGATAAAAACCTGCATGACCAAGAAAAGAGCGTATCTCCATCACCGTAGTGGGAGGGGTTAAAGCATGAATAAGGTCTATCTTCGATTTATCAACTTCCAAGCCTTTAGAAGATATTATATGGCCTAAAACTATGCCATGAGTTACCATAAAATGGAACTTCTCCCAATTCAGCACAAGGTTTGTTTCAACACATCGTTCAAGGATTAGAGACAAATTGTTCAAGCAAAGGTCAAATGAATCACCAAAGACACTAAAATCGTCCATGAACACTTCGATTATGTTTTCAACATATTCTGAAAAAAATACTTACCATACACTTTCGAAAGGTAGCTGGAGCATTGCACAAGCCAAAAGGCATCCTTATATAAGCAAAAGTACCGAAAGGACAAGTGAAAGTGGTTTTCTCTTGATCCTCCGGCGCTATCACAATATGATTGTAACCTGAATAGCCATCAAGGAAGCAATAGTAAGAGTGTCCACCTAAACGTTCAAGCATTTGATCAATAAAAGGCAATGGAAAATGATCTTTTCTAGTACTGACATTCAATTTCCTGTAATCAATACAAACCCTCCAACCGGTTTGCAAACGAGTTGGGACAAGTTCGTTCTTATCATTCTCCACCACTGTCACACCTGATTTCTTTGGTACTACTTGTACCGGGCTCACCCACTTTCTATCGGATATGGGGTAGATAACACCCACTTCCAAAAGCTTGAGTATCTCCTTTTTCACAACTTCCATCATGGGAGGGTTCAAACGACGTTGCGCTTCCCTTGTAGGCTTTGCATCGTCCTCCAAACGTATCTTGTGCATACAAACGGCATGGCTTATACCCTTGATATCGACAATTGTCCATCCTATGGCCGTCTTGTACTTCCTTAGCACCCTTAGAAGTTTTTGCTCATGTAATTCACTAAGCTTGTTAGAAACAATCACAAGTAACTCTTCATTATCACCCAAGTACAAGTACTTTAGGTGATCGGGAAGAGGTTTCAATTCTAACTTTGGAGATTTAACAATTGAAGGTACAAGCTTTTCATCACTGCATGGTAAAGAAATAAAAGAGATATTATGAGTTTCCGGGCATCCTTGTAGTGAATTAAGATCACCAAGGGCTTCCTTGACTTCATTACCACACTCTACACCATTATCCATGGATGTAGTTAACACGGTTTCCAAAGCATCATCACCATTTAATTCAAACATTTGTTGTGCCAATGTATCCATAACATCAATGGAGAAACAAGAGTGGACATCACTAGGATATCTCATCGTCTCGAAAATGTTGAAACGTATTGTTTCTCCATCAAACTCCATGGTCAATGTTCCTTTGTCCACATCAATTATGGTCTTCGCCGTTTTCATGAAGGGACGCCCAAGTAGTAATGGAAGAGACGAGTCCGGTGACCCTTCATTCATCTCTAACACACAAAAGTCAGCTGGAAATACAAGTTGATTAACATGCACAAGAACATCCTCAACAATACCCATTGGGTAGACATTAAAGCGATCGGATAATTGCAATATAATTTCAGCCTTTTTAAGAGGACCAAGATCAAGTGAATTATACATTGATGCAGGCATAAAATTAACGGATGCACCTAAATCCAACATAGCTTTGTTAAATGTAGTGTTACCAATTGTGACGGGAATGTCAAAACTACCGGGATCCTTGCACTTAAGTGGGAGTTTGTGTTGTAAGATTGCCAAAGCATTCTCACCTACACTAAGCACTTCGTTACCTTTGAGCCTTTGCTTATTGGTATACAAGTCCTTCAACACCTTTGCATACTTTGGAACTTGCTTAATAGCATCAATGAGTGGTATGTTCACATGGATCTTTTTAAGAACGTCTAAAATCTCATTTTCTAGTTCCGCCTTCTAGAACTTGCAAATCTGCGAGGGAAAGGTAAAGGAGGAACATAAGTAGAAACCGGAGTTTTAGAGTTAGGAATAGGTACCTCGAAGTTTGGGGAGAATCCTCATTATTCTCCTCCAAAGCAGGTTCCTTTGGTGTTTCCACCTTGCCCGAATCGGTAACCGGGTTGCACAAGTTGTGTACCACTTCTCAACGTAATAACATTGACACCCTCTTTTGGGTTAATAGGTTGAGAAGGGAGTTTCCCACTATTTTGTGCCTTCAATTGGTTCAACTCAATAGCCATGGAGCCCATTTGTATATGCAACTCCTTGATAGAACTCTTAGTTTCCTGCTGACTTTCTTTAAACATGGTGGAAATGCCTTGCATCATTGTTTGAAGCTTTGAATCAATATCGGAACCTTGATTTTGCATTGATTGTTGTGCTTGTGGTTGCTGAAATTGTTGTTGCTGAAATTGTTGTTATTTGTGGTTGAAATCCACTAGGACGGTTGAAAGTAGGTTGTTGGACTGCACCTTGCTTGTTGGCATAGCTAAAATTGGGGTGATCTCTCCATCCCGGATTGTAAGTGTTGGAGTAGGGATCATACCGTCTTTGTTGATTTGGAAAGACCGCATTAGCTTGCTCGTCCTCATAAGCTTGAGAGGAACTTGGTATCACCGCGGCTGCAACTTGTTGCATCATTGTTGTCATGTTACCCATTTGTTGACGAAGTTCCTCAACCTCGCTCACTTCATTTACTTTCCTAAGAAGCACATCCAAACCACGACTCAAAAACTGTTGGGAGTTTGCTGCCATGTTTTCAATCAACTCTCTATCTTGTGCCACCGTCTTGCTCACTAGTGCACCACCACCCGCAGCGTCAAGAAGATTCCTATCACTTGATTGGAGTCCTTTATACAAGTATTGGATGATCATAGTGTCACTGAATTGGTGGTGAGGGCAGCTTGCCACCAATCTATTGTATCGTTCCCAACATTCATATAAGGATTCTCCCACATTTTGCTTCATCCCACAAATCTCCTTGCGAATTTGAGTAGCCTTTGATGCAGGAAAATATCTCTCTAAAAAGTGTTTCTTCAGCCCATTCCATGTCGTGACACTTCCGGAAGGCAAATAGTACAACCAATCCTTAGCACTATTCATCAAAGAGAAACGAAAAACTTGCAACATTACACCATCCGCCTCAACATCCGCTGGAAGCATGGCCATGACAATGGTGTGGAAGTCCATAAGATGCTTGGTTGGGTCTTCATTCACCATGCCATGGAACTTTGGTAATTCTCTAAGCAACCCCGGCTTGATCTCAAAAGTAGAGTTTGTTTGAATACACCCCTGTTGTGTATCAAGCCTATGAGAAGCCAAGTCCTTGAGTGTACGATTTGCATCACCCATTGTTTCTTCTTCTTCAACTTGTGGTTCGTCTACGAATGGAACCTCTTGTTCTCCTTCTATTTGTAACTCTTCTTCCACTTCTAACTCTTGATCTTCTGTTGTGTCTTGACTTGGTTGGAGTATTGTGCCTCTTCGAGTAGCTATCCCACACCTTGGATAGTTCCAATCTTTAGAAGCCAGGGATTAGGTACCTGAAAACAATTCTCGCAAACAAGTGAGAAACAAGACAAGAAACAAAAGGCAAAGATAAAAGCAGAAATTATAAAAAGAAACTAAAAACTTAATAACAAGTCGTATGCCTCCCCGGCAACGGCGCCAAAATTTGAACGGTTGTCAGCCCGTCAAAAATAATTTCACTTTCTCACTCTACTAAATATAAATGAAGTACGTGATAAGAAAGAGTTCGTATCCACAGAGAGGCAATTGTTGTTATAAAATTTCAGTTTCTAAAGTAACCAAGGGGGATTTTTGTTTTATCTAAGCAATAAAAATAATTGAAAGCAATAAAATAATTTGAATAATCAATAAGGAGAAGATATTGGTCACGGGATAGCATCATTCACAAACATGTATTTTCATCAATGATTAGAATTGATAATTTAATCTCTCATTTACTAAAAGTCCTAGGATACCTTGATCGCAAGTATATCCCGCTAATTCCCTGATTTCATCACAACCACATTAAAAGATGCATATGTGAATTCTTCCTAGAAAGCAACCTAAAGTGTAAAAGCACAATTAAGTTTAACTCCCTCAAAGCACTAAGTTCTATGGAATAAGACTAATCAAGGCAATCAAACGTGTAAAAGCACTAATTCAATTTAACCAAGGTTATGATTCATATGCAATTATAAAGATGTATCACTACAAGTAATAACCACACTATGCTACTTAGAATCAGGGATAAACAACTATTTCGTATTGAAAACCCTAATCTAGCAATAGAGATGAATGTAAATCGGATTGATTCCGGACTCAACCAAACAAACAATCAAATCATATGACAGTATTAATAACGAGTCATAAACAATAAAGTATTGAGACAAAACTAATTCATAGATTTAAATAACATGTTGAGAGATCAACTTTATCCCATAACCAATAATATGTGTTTAGCTACTCATAGCTATGGAGTTCATCATAAAAATATTAATTGAATAGAAGAAGATGAACAAAAGAAAACCCTAGTAGCGTAAACAAAAGCGGCTCTCTCCAAGTTCCAAGAATAATCCGTGATATAAAGTTGTAGAAATCTTTCCTTTAAATAGCTTTGCTTTCCAAAATTAGGTCAAGTCTCAAAGGTCCAATAGATAGAAGTCTACCAAGCCCATATGTGAGAAAAACCCATGTAGAAAATATTCCCCAAAAAATGACGCCGGAAAACTGGTATTATGGTCGGAAATCGGCCGGAGAAGTGACCGGAAAACGGCTCAGGTGACCGGCAAAGTCCGCCCGGTCACCGGTCAAACGATTCAATCGGGTCAACTCAGAAGTCAGACCGAGTCAGGGTGTGAGTCATCTGAGTTAAGACCGAATCAGCATCTGACTTGGCTGAGTGAGCTAACTGGTAGAGTCTAGGCCAAGGCTGTTGCAATCTTACACAGGCCATCCCCAGTGTTGCACCAACATGTCTCTTCACAGCCTGCACTATCATTAGGCTGCCAACCTCATCAACACTGTAGTTCATATTTCAGCTCCATACTGCAACTTCACATACATTCTTCGCTTCAACTTGACTGCAACACCGCGTAGTTGCAGCAACGACCAATTTCTCATCTCAACCTGCCAGAACTGCATCTCCATTGCTACCTGCAATTCTCACCATTCTCAGATCTTTATCTCTTCCTTCTGTCATCACCAGCAAAAATCAAACCCATCACCTGCAATTCATACCAGCAGCAATCTCCATCTTTAGTTGAATCTTATGTTCACCTGCAATTTCCCTGTCAAACTTAATGTTCATAACAACCAGTTCCAAGATAATCACCAGCAACTTGTCCACATTGTGTAACTGCAGTAACAACTCCAGCTTATGCTCTTCTTGTCATTCCCTACCACAGCAACCAAATGCAACACACTCTCTAGTTCAAGCCAAATCAACACCACCTAAGCCATCTCTGTTTCCATCATACATTCTCCATATCCAGCAGCACCAGCTTCACTATCTTGTACCTACAATTGATTCAACTCCAGCATTAAGACCATCTCTAACTTAACCACACTTCCAAAGCCTAACTCAAGTTCCCTGTATCTGCTTAGCCATCACCAACAGCTACAATTCCTGATTCAGTCCATACAAATCTCAGATCACACACACCAGAATCCATTGCCATTTCAACATCAGGTCACCACCAACCTTAAACTCAAACCCCATTGAACACCAGTTCCGTGTCTATTTCAAGAACTCAAACACCAGCAAAACAGTGCAATTCAGCTTCATATACTCTATCACATAACACCCATCATCAAATTCTTCCATTTGATTTCTTCTCTGAGCTCAAATCCCAGCATCTCACCGCTGCCACTGCCCCTGCACTTACAGATTCACTTCAATCTCATCCTTGGCTTCACTACAAATACACAACATCATACAATATCACCAGTGACATATCCTTATCATTGCAGCTTCAGACCCCATTGCATCAACCATTTCAGTTTTCCCTGTAATGCACACTAGACCACAGACTACCAATTCTCAGTTCCTCCTGCAATCAGCCATTACCACCAACATCACCAGTACCATCTAAGTTGCAACCACTAGCTCCAACTGCAACTCAAACTACCAGAATCACCTCCCTGAGTTCACACATCAAACCCCATTTTCCAATTTCTTTGTATCATCATGTTCTTTAATGTTTCATCTGATTTCTCCCCTTATTCTTCATTCCTGTGTTGAATCACACAATATCTTCAAACCTTAATAGTCAAATCGATTTCAGCAGAACCTTCCTTCAATTTCTGTTCAAACCCATCTGCTCAAATCGATCTAAGACAACTAAGAATATCACCACCAGACTCTATCAACCTGTACCCTTCATTAACTGATAACATCAATAATTCCTTCTCTGGGTTCTCTCATTTTAGTTCAATAACTGAATCTGTACCTTCATCTCCATCATCTTCTCAAATTCCTTGAATCAACAGCAAAACAGCATCTCGATCTCTCTCATCTGAATCGTCTCAGTCATCAAACACCACAGACCCATCTACATCGATCCATAGCAGCAGCATTTTCTCAATCTTCTTTTCTCTGATCTCAAAATCTCTCTTCGATTTGATCTCTCCATTGACAGCGCCTCCTTTTTTCTCTCTCAAATTCATTTCAGATAAAACAAATGATAAAAGAGAAAAAACACTTCTCTTGTTTTAGGGCTGGTAATGATGAAAATTACTACAGGCACCCTGGTAGGCTGGTAAATGTGAATGCCTACAACTTATACTGCAAGTGCACAGTGCCTATTGGAGGCAGGGAAAGTACAGGTCGATCCTCAGGGATATGGAGTGGGTAAGGTTGATCTAATGGTTCACAAAACTGATTTCTAGAGAAGTAACATAGATATGGGTTTGTTGGGTGTCAATACGACTAATTGGAGTTGTGTTTGTAAACTAAGGCAACAAATAAGCAAAAGATGTTGTAAACTATTGATTGAGTGGCACTAGGGTGATTGAATCCACCCTCTAATCCTATGCTAAGGTAATGCAGATTATCAAAGTGTTCTCATGCCTTCCCTTGAAGGCCTCAGATGGGTAATTGGTTAGCTAATTCCCTTCACTCACCCCTAGTATCAATGGTCTTCTTACAGTACCATTGATCACAGGTTTGTTAAGTAACAGCTAATTATACTCCTAAACAATATAAACAACAAGAACAAATTGAGAATCTAATCAACTTCACATTGAATCAAAAGGGTTTCATCTACACCCTAATAGAGTAAATTAAAACATCATGCAAAACTAAAACAAACTTGAAAATAAATTACAAATTAAAACCCTAAAAATTGACTGTCTTTTCTCACATGAAGAACATCTCATTTTATACCTTTCAATCACTCACAATTGCAATTAATGAATACCCTGACCTGTTCCCTTTTCGATTTCGGCTCTGGTAGCCATTAATGGGCTGTTGGAGAAAACCCTAGCCCCATCTATCTCCAACTTAGCTTCTAGGGTTAAGGGAGAAGCTATGTAAGAGATAGCTAGAACTAGGAGGCGGAGAAGGCGGCTGCGGTGGCTGTGCTGCTGGTGTCAGGGGATGGAGATGGTGGTGGCTCTGCAAGTTTGGTCGGGAGAAGAGAAGGTATGGGTTTTCTCTGGTTTTGTCGGGGGAGGAGAAATAGAAGAGAAAATGTGAAATGGTGTGTTTGGTCGATGGGTAAAGGTATAGGCGGCTTGGGTGTGAGGCAGGAGCATCGAGAGTTGATGTGCATGAAGGAGCGAGCGTTGGATGCGGGAGACACCGATGCGTGGGCTGATGCGACCGTAGGATGCAAATGGATCAAATCTCACGGCTCAGAGTAAAACGGGCTTTGGATCCGGGTTATGGGCCGGGTCTTGGATAGCTCAAGCCCATGTCTTGTAAGTTGGGTTGCTTCTTGTTGGGTTGCAACTGATGCGCGCGGGCTTTGGCTTTTTGCTCCATAGACGCTCGTCTCCAATTTTCTACTCTTTTGGCTCATCAATTTCTCCAAACTTTATTTACTACCTAAAAACACAAAATTAATTAGTACAAATATTTATTCTTGAAAACAGGGAAAATACAGAATTTGGGATAATATCTGATTTCTGAGCACAAAAGATGAGTTAAATGCCAATAAAAAGGTGTAGAAATATGCAATATTTGGCACTCATCAAATACCCTCGAACCTGAATTTTACTTGTCCTCAAGTGAAACAAAAATTAAGAAATCCTAACTATACCACTGTCGCTGGTCTCTCGAATGCATTTAGCGTATGCACTAAGCCTTTAAACCCCTAGGTGTCCCTAGTGGACGAGTTGTAGTCTCGTGAGGGTTTACCAGAGGTGTACCCACAAAACCTTCTCCAATCTTCAGAGCGTAAAAGAGTCTCAAGCATCCAAGGATCTATGAGGACATAGAGTTTCTGCATGCTAGTAACACGAAGTTAGAACTACCAAAGAACGCATTCTCATCCTTAAGAGTTGAGCGATAAATAACCATACCATATGAAAGAATTCGGGTTCGAGAGTAATCACAAGCCTCGACTTCTGCCTCACCAATAGGGTTTTATGATAATTGCACTCAAAAAGACCGCTTTTTTAGTCTCTCATGTGTGCAGGCAGGATAAAGAGAGAAATCCCGCACACGTTGAAGGTGAGAAGGATAACCTTCCGAAATAATTTCGGAGACTCCACGAGTTGTGGACAAAAAGAATCTTTTTCTCGATGATCTCTAAGAAAGGAAATCAACCATTAACAAGGGTGGGAGTACTCACTTACCTTCTCACCCGATCGGCAATTAATATCACTCTCTCAGCATTCATAGAAACGTCTTCAATCTTCGGTCTTCAATTGTTGATGACGAACTTCTGAACTTCACAAAAACTTGACAATTTGTAACTTTTCTATTCAATTTCCTTGTTGCTTGAATTTTTTTTTTTTTTTTTTTTAAGCTGAAATGAAAATAACAATAAAACAATAAAACTCAATTTTCCACAACTTGTATAGTCTTGATTTCATAAACTTCACTAATTCTCATCTTATCTTCTTTTCCTTGGATTGTTGCATGTAAACCTTGGACTATTTCAACTTTTCTTCAAATATTCTGATGATGCTCCGCTTGCTGACGATGATGTGTTTCTATGGATCTGTTGATGTTGTTGAGAGGGAGAGAGTGATGCTAACTGCAAATCGAACTACAAGAAGGAGTTTTCATCTTTAGACGTCACCCTCATGATTGACAAAATTAGCACTCAAGAGATCAAAAATAGTGCTGAAAGTGGTGCGAAGTTGGCTAGCTCACCATTCCTACCCGGAATTGACGTACGGTGACACACACTCTAACAGATTTTTTAGAAAGTCACAAAAATGAAGGTCGGTGCCTCGCTTGATGTAAAAATGGGTAGTCTCCACTATGGGTGATCACAATTCTACTACCAAATATCTATACAACACCTAATTCGCCCTCCCAAGCATGGTTAAATCCAACTTTAACGCTCTAATCAACTAAGAAACCCGATTGTGTTCTCCAAGATTTCCAAGTTCATTATTTCGGTCAGACTCTCTATGTAAACATAGCTAGAAGCATGCTAGTGACTCTAAGATCTCTAAAAGTTGGAGGTTTTTATGTACATATTTACAAAGAGTTTTGAATTTTTGATTTTTTTGATTTTTTTTTTTTTTTTTTTTTTTTTTTGAAATAAAAGACTAAAAACTCTATATGCAAATGCACCCCCAAACCTAAATCAAATATTGTCCTCAATGTGTCAACAGATGATAAGAATTCAAAAAGTCACATACCAAGAGAACTATGTTGAGTAGAGAAAAGGGAAGAGATTACCGGATGTACAAGGATGGTACTAAACCAAAGGGGGATGAATGCTTTGAAAGCAAACAACATGGGCGCAAGACAAAAAGTTTGGTTAGCACACATAAAAACTATGCAAAAAGAAAAAGAAAAGGGAAAGAGAATTGTCCTCAATGTGTCAACAGATGATAAGAATTCAAAAAGTCACATACCAAGAGAACTATGTTGAGTAGAGAAAAGGGAAGAGATTACCTATTTCGATGTACAAGGATGGTACTAAACCAAAGGGGGATGAATGCTTTGAAAGCAAACAACATGGGCGCAAGACAAAAAGTTTGGTTTGACCAGTGTGAAAAGACTTGCGCAGAATGCGCTTGTCGTGAAACACTTTCATTCTTTGTTTGTACAATTTGGCACTATCATATGCGTCGTTTCTCAATTCTTCTAACTCATTGAGTTGAAGTTTTCTTTGGGTACCAACCTTATCAAGATCAAAATTCAACTTCTTTACAGCCCAATATGCACGATGTTCTAACTCTACAGGTAGATGACAAGCTTTACCGTACACAAGTCTGTAAGGGGACATCCCAATGGGAGTCTTGTATGCAGTTCTATAGGCCCACAAAGCATCATTTAAACGCAAAGACCAATCTTTCCTAGAAGGATTAACAGTCTTCTCAAGGATATGCTTAATTTCCCTATTAGAAACTTCTACTTGGCCACTGGTTTGAGGATGGTAAGGTGTTGCTACCTTATGAGTGATTCCATACTTGCGCACAAGTGATTCAAAGGGTCTATTGCAAAAATGACTACCTCCATCACTGATTATTGCTCTAGGTGTTCCAAAACGGGAGAAAATGTTTTCCTTAAGAAAAGAAAGAACAACTTTATGATCATTTGTTTTGGATGCAATGGCCTCTACCCACTTAGAGACATAATCAACAGCAACAAGAATGTACAACTTACCTTCGTGAGTTAGGAAATGGACCCATAAAATCAATACCCCACACATCAAACAGCTCAACAATCAAAATGGGTTGTAAGGGCATCATGTTTCTCTTAGAGATACTTCCTAATTTCTGGCATCGGTCACAAGCAACACAAAAAGCATGGCTATCCTTAAACAATGTTGGCCAATAGAAACCGCTCTGCAAGATCTTTGCAGCAGTTTTCTTGGCACTAAAGTGGCCTCCACATGCATGGTCATGACAGAAAGAGATGACGTCCCTTTGTTCAGAATTGGGGACACACCTCCTAATGATTTGGTCTTGGTAGTACTTAAACGAGATATGGGTCATCCCAAAGGAAATGTTTAACTTCACCAAGAATTTAGAACGGTCTTGTTTAGACCAATGCAAAGGCATTCTACCCGTAGCAAGGTAGTTCACAATATCAAGAAACCACGGCATTTCGTACACAAGCATCAATTGTTCATCGGGGAATGACTCTCTAATCAAAGACGGATTCATCAAGTAGATTCAACATTCAACCTAGACAAGTGATCAGCAACAACATTTTCTGACCCTTTCTTATCTCGAATTTCGAGGTTAAACTCTTGTAACAAGAGTATCCATCAAATTAGACGAGCCTTAGCATCTTTTTTATACAAAAGATATTTCAATGCAAAGATGGTCGAATATATGATGACCTTAGACCCTATCAAATAAGATCTAAACTTATCTAATGCAAACACAACAGACTAGCAACTCTTTCTCGGTTGTGGAATAATTCATTGAGCATCATTAAGTGTTTTACTAGCATAGTAGATCACATAAGGAAGTTTGTCTACTCGCTGGCCCAAAACAGCTCCTACAAAGATAGTCGACGCATCACACATAATTTCAAATGGCAAGGTCCAATCGGGTGGTCGACTATAGGGGAAGATGTAAGGAGAGCTTTCAGTTGCTCCCATGCTTCCTTACAAGCATCATCAAAGACAAATGCAACATCTTTTGCAAGAAGATTACACAAAGGTCTTGAAATTTTACTAAAGTCTTTGATGAATCGGCGGTAAAAACCCGCATGGCCTAAGAATGATCTTATGTCCCTCACAGAACGAGGTTGAGGCAAGTGTTGAATGAGATCAACCTTGGCTTTGTCTACTTCTATGCCTTTTTCCGAGATGATATGCCCTAGAACAATGCCTGAGTTAACCATGAAATGACATTTTTCCCAATTCAAAACCAAATTCTTTTCCTTACACCTAATCAGCACACGAGTAAGATGATGCAAACACTCGTCAAAAGAAGACCCAAACACAGAAAAATCATCCATGAAAATTTCAAGAAATTTATCTACCATGTCAGAAAATATGCTCATCATGCAACGTTAAAAAGTAGCGGGTGCATTACACAACCCAAAAGGCATACGACGATAAGCAAATGTTCCATAAGGACATGTAAATGTGGTCTTTTGTTGGTCTTCGGGTGCTATGTGAATTTGGTTGTAGCCCGAATAGCCATCTAAGAAACAATAGTGACTATGTTTTGCCCCTTTCTAACATTTGGTCAATGAAGGGAAGGGGGAAATGGTCTTTCTTTGTTAATGTGTTCAATTTTCTATAATCAATACAAATTCGCCACCCTGTGGTCACACGGGTGGGGACAAGCTCATTCATCTCATTTTGAACTACAGTAATGCTAGACTTTTTGGGTACCACTTGAATGGGACTGACCCACTGGCTATCTGGAACCGGGTATATGATACCCGCATCAAGCAATTTCAAAATCTCACCCTTGACAACATCTCTCATATTGGGGTTAAGTCTCCTTTGCATTTCCCTAGATGGTTTAGTGTTCTCTTCAAGATTTATGTGATGCATGCAAATTGTGGGGGAAACTAATTCCCTTTTTCCTTGAAAGATGTCGGGCTATATAGTAGTCTTTTGTATGAACAACTTACATCCGCCTTTGAACAAGTTTTTCCCTAGGGTCTTTTCTCAACAGAGGGAGAATCTTTGTGAGGAAAGGTTCAATGATTTGTTGACACCAATGTCCTCCATCATGGTCTCGAAAGGTTAGGTTAGTTCCATCTAAGCATTACACAACCCAAAAGGCATACGACGATAAGCAAATGTTCCATAAGGACATGTAAATGTGGTCTTTTGTTGGTCTTCGGGTGCTATGTGAATTTGGTTGTAGCCCGAATAGCCATCTAAGAAACAATAGTGACTATGTTTTGCCCCTTTCTAACATTTGGTCAATGAGACTTATACCCTTAAGATCTGAGATGGTCCAACCTAAGGCTCCTTTATGTTCTTTAAGTACTTCTAAAATTTGACTTTCCCGTTACGTGTCTAAACATGATGCAATAATCACGGTAAAGTATCGAAGGACCTAAGAAAGCATACTTCAAAGTATCGGGTAATGGTTTCAAATCAAGCTTAGGTGGTACATCAAGAGGTGGGGCAGATTTGGAATCGTAGAGTGGAAGTGGTTCCACCGCATTCTCGCCATTTAGCAATATCCATGGGTGGAACAGATTCAAGCAAAGAGTGAATTTCACCAATGTACTTAGACTCAAAGAGATCTAAGTCAAAGTTATCTAAACATGCTTGCAAAGGGTCCACCGACAAAATGTCGTGCAATGAGTCTTGGATCGACTCTCAATCATGTTAATCTCATGCAAATCGCATCATCACAATCAATGGGTTGTTGACTGGTGTTAAAGACATTAAGCTCTACGGTCATGTTACCAAAAGACAATTTCAACACTCCATTACGACAGTTGATGATGGCATTGGACGTCGCCAGAAAGGACGTCCTAAAATCACAGAATGTGATTACTTGGGTTTTGCACGGGTTGAGTATCTAAGACGATGAAGTCCACAGAAAGAAAAATTTATCAACCTTGATTAACACATCTTCAACAATACCACGGGGATTTTCACGGATCTATCCGCTAATTATAACGTAACAGATGTGGGCTTCACTCCCAAGGCCCAATTGCACATACACGTAGTATGGCAATAGATTCACACTTGCTCCTAAGTCTAGCAACGCCTTTTCGACCACATGGTCACCTATGGTGCATGTAATTGTTGGACTACCTGGGTCTCTAAACTTAGTTGGAATCTTGTTTTGGATTATTGAGCTCACTTGCTCAGTGAGAAAGGCACGCTTATGCACATGAAGCTTTCGCTTTTGTGTGCATAGATCCTTCAAAAACTTAGCATAGGTGGGTATTTGTCTGATTGCTTCGAGAAATGGAATGTTTATGTTAACTTGTTTGAACATTTCCAAAATCTCATTGTATTGGTTACCCCCTTTCTACTGCACCAACCTTTGTGGGAATGGAGCAACAGGTGCATGACTTGGCAAAGAAACATCTATATCAGTAGAACTCTTGGATTTATCAACATGCTCAGATTCTTTTTCTACAGTAGATGTTTTCTGCGGTGTTGTGTGTACTGGTGAGTCTGATTTAGACTCGCTTGACGGTGGTACACCTACATTGTTCTCAAAAACTCTACCACTACGAAGAGTGGTGACAGCATTCACATGACTATGTGAAGTTTCATTGCAGGTTGAAGTGCCACTCGAAACACATTCTTTGGATTTTGTTGGGGTTGACTGGGAAGTTTGCCTTTTTCTCTCTCATTCAATGCATCACAGATTTGACTCATTTTAAGTTCTAGACTTGTGAAACGTTGGTCGGTGGTTTTCTGAAGTTGTGAAAGATTTTGGGTTAACATACCGACACAGTCTTCAAAGCTAGGCTTTTTCTCTACAGGGTACTGAGGGTGTGGTTGTACTTGGGGGTTTCTAGGATATGAGTATCTTTGGTTGTTATTTGTTGTTCCCCCTTGTACAGGTCCTTTGGACCATGAGAAGTTAGGGTGATTCCTCCACCCTGGGTTGTAGGTTTGAGAATAAGGGTTGTTCTCTTGCCTATGGTATAATGCATTGGCTTGCTCGGTTTTAGACTCTTGAAATGCATGTAGGTCTGGACAACTGTCCACTAAGTGGTCAGAGTTATGGCATGCGGCACAAGTGGCCATTTCGATTTGATCACGGAGAGTAGGGGCATTAGATTTCACATTCTTCTGCAACTCAAGCACTTCTATTCTCCGGGCCAAAGATGCCATTTTTGCATTTCCCTCAAAGTCAGACTCTATTCTATGGACATTGTTTGCATGGGTAGTCCTTTTTGGTTCACGGATGGACTCCCATTGTTGAGTCTTTTCAGCGACTTCGATTAAGAAAGTCCAAGCCTCATCAGCACTTTTGTCAATAAATGCACCATTGCACATTGACTCGACTGTGGTTCGGGTTTTAACATCTAGACCCTCATACAAAATTTGCACGAGTCTCCATTTTTCAAAGCCATGGTGGGGACATTGGAGCAATAATTCATTGAATCTCTCCAAGTATTTTGCTAGAGTTTCATCTTCTAATTGCACAAAACCATTTAGACTTTGGCGAATTGTCGCCGTCTTATGGTTTGGGAAAAACTTTTTGAAAAACTCTTTTGTGAGGTCATCCCATGTTCTAATGGACTGTGGTTGTAGGGCATGAAGCCATGACTTGGCTTTGTCTTTCAGAGAAAAGGGAAACAATCTCAATTTGAGGGACTCTTCTGGCATTTGGTTAAAACGCAGAGTCCCACAAATATCTTCAAAATCTCTCACATGATGGTAAGGGTTTTCAGCATCAACCCCTCTAAACACGGGTAACATGTGAATTGTGCTTGCTTTCAGTTCAAACTGACAAGCATCAGCTGGTAGAATGATGCAAGAGGGCTGGCTTGCCCTAGTTGGGTACATGTAGTCCTTGAGACTACGGGGTGGGTTTGGTTCATCACCCATGGTTTCGGATGGGCTTGGGCTTTCTGTTGAAGAACTGGGTATATTGACAATTTCGTCCGGGCGGATTCTAACTAGTCGATTTGTTTGGTCTCTAAAAGACACGATCATAGCCTAGCTAGCACATCTAGCATGTTAACAAACACACAGCCAATTGACTTTCAACACAGATAAGCAAAAATCACAAAAATTGACACACCAAATGACACCTAATTCTCAAAACTAAGCACATAGGGGTGCTGGTTGCTGTAAGGCACAGCACTGATTATGTGGTTTACACAACACAAGATATGCACAGGACAGGTTGTACACAGCACAGCACAGCTTATGTCTGTTGGCAGGTGCACAAGAAAAGAATAAACTGTGTATGGTGCACAAGGTGTAGATGGGCTATGCTCACTCAAGGTGAAGCATGTGCTGGGTTTGTGTGTGACATACAACAAGCTATTGCTAACACTATTTCTGTCAACCAACAACTTATTCAATGCAGAAGCTGATTCACACAGATATGCGTATAACACAATTTGCGTAAGCTATTGCTAACACAAATTGATGTCGACAGGATCGGTTGACCTCAATTTTCGGATGTCATGCACATAGGTATGCGAGATATTAGCGGTGGTTTCTCATTCACAGCATCATAGAGGTTAAAAGATCAGCTTAATGTAGATATAAACTTCACAGATGTAGCAAATGAACAGCAAATGAACAATGCCAGCACTTTACAACATGCTCAGAGTATCAACAAAGTCAAGTGATCTCAATTCTCAGAGGTTATACACAATTATGCAGATGTCAGCAGGGGTATGAGCATGTTTTCAAGAGTTGCAGGGTTTGAATTCAGCACTACCACAGGGCACTTGTTATGAGGCAAAGTGGCACCAAGGGTGAGTGACAGGGTATCAACAGGCTGAGTTGATATCAACTATCTCAGTTGACTTCAACTTGAGTTTGCATCTAACTTGGCTATCCAAGTTGCAGCTCACACTCAACAGCTTCAGGGGCTGGAGTTGAGCACAGGGCAAATGGAAGCTAAGGGTTACATCACAGGCCTTGTAGAGGCCAAGATTTCACAAAGGGCAATGTAGCTAGTTCAGCCAATGATTTAATGCACATTCACAAAAGCATACGATTTCAAATAACACAAATTTCTTCCTCAAATGCCACGAGTCATGCATAAATTCCGAGATATTGCAGGGTTTAGTAATACTCAGCAAAATGGCTAGCTTATCATGCAAAGGTATCAGGGTAGCTAATTTATCATGAAAAGATGGTGTATCATGCACATATTCAGAGATACTCAGCCAAATTTCAGTGTTGCACAGCTCATAGAATTGGTGGCTAATTCACATATGCATATTGGTCAGCACAAAGTTATAGCATTCTGAGCTAGCATGTGTGTAATTCAAATATCATGGAAATATTCAGATGACTACCAACAATTTCGTAGGCTCGTGGTTTTGCAAGTCTCTAATTTATCATGCATCCATGGAGTATCACACATACATTCACCACACAGAGCAAGGTTAGAAGAACGATACCACCGATAAAAATCGGGTTTAGGCAATTCCACGCGTTGTCCTGCGCCTTTGTCTTCTCTTCTTTGAGTTGTACAGCAGCACAGCGGGTACCTGCTAGCTCAACAAAGCAACTTCAGTTCTCAAAATTGCACAGTTTAAAGCAATATAAGGAAATGTGCACAATGTGATCAAAACTAGCTCTGAAGACTCTACAGCTTGATAGATATTTTAAACTGCTCTGCTGAGTTGTTAACCAAGGTAGATTGAGACTCACAGATGCACAGTTACAATGGAGTGGGTCTGAGATAATCACAGGGTATGATGATGAACAAAAATTGCTAAAGTGCTTATGCTGATATGACACAGCTGAAATGAAACAAAGGTGATACACCAGGTCAGGCAGGCTTGAGTTCAAGCTAGGCCAGATGTTGACTGAGATAGAAGGTGCAATGCATAAATGAGACTATGATCCTATAGATGAGAATTTATGGGCTAGGTTACTGAGATAATGATGATGATGCAGAGATGCAGAGCTTGTGAATGCAAGCTACAGATGAGTTAAACAAGAACAAAAGAAGAACTAACAGAGTAACAATGTAACAATGCAATACAAAATGTAACAAAATGCAATAAAACATGCAGAAATGAAAAACTAATAGATGATTACAACTAAGTTACATTAATAATGACTAAACACAAAGATTCAAAGCACATATATACAATGGTGGGTTGGAAATCAGTGAAAAGAAACAAGTGAACAACACAGCACACTACCAAATCCCCGGCAGCGGCGCCAAAAACTTGGTAGGCTGGTAAATGTGAATGCCTACAACTTATATTGCAAGTGCACAGTGCCTATTGGAGGCAGGGCAAGTACAGGTCGATCCTCAGGGTGATGGAGTGGGTAAGGTTGATCTAATGGTTCACAAAACTGATTTCTAGAGAAGTAACACAGATATGGGTTTGTTGGGTGTCAATATGACTAATTGGAGTTGTGTTTGTAAACTAAGGCAACAAATAAGCAAAAGATGTTGTAAACTATTGATTGAGTGGCACTAGGGTGATTGAATCCACCCTCTAATCCTATGCTAAGGTAATGCAGATTATCAAAGTGTTTTCATGCCTTCCCTTGAAGGCCTCAGATGGGTAATTTGTTAGTTGATTCCCTTCACTCACCCCTAGTATCAATGGTCTTCTTACAGTACCATTGATCACAGGTTTGTTAAGTAACAACTAATTATACTCCTAAACAATATAAACAACAAGAACAAATTGAGAATCTAATCAACTTCACATTGAATCAAAAGGGTTTCATCTACACCCTAATAGAGTAAATTAAAACATCATGCAAAACTAAAACAGACTTGAAAATAAATTACAAATTAAAACCCTAAAAATTGACTGTCTTTTCTCACATGAAGAACATCTCATTTTATACCTTTCAATCACTCACAATTGCAATTAATGAATACCCTGACCTGTTCCCTCTTCGATTTCGGCTCTGGTAGCCATTAATGGGCTGTTGGAGAAAACCCTAGCCCCATTTATCTCCAACTTAGCTTCTAGGGTTAAGGGAGAAGCTATGTAAGAGATAGCTAGAACTAGGAGGCGGAGAAGGCGGCTGCGGTGGCTGTGCTGCTGGTGTCAGGGGATGGAGATGGTGGTGGCTCTGCAAGTTTGGTCGGGAAAAGAGAAGGTATGGGTTTTCTCTGGTTTTGTCGGGGGAGGAGAAAGAGAAGAGAAAATGTGAAATGGTGTGTTTGGTCGATGGGTAAAGGTATAGGCGGCTTGGGTGTGAGGCAGGAGCATCGAGAGTTGATGTGCATGAAGGAGCGAGCGTTGGATGCGGGAGACACCGATGCGTGGGCTGATGCGACCGTAGGATGCAAATGGATCAAATCTCACGGCTCAGAGTAAAACGGGCTTTGGATCCGGGTTATGGGCCGGGTCTTGGATAGCTCAAGCCCATGTCTTGTAAGTTGGGTTGCTTCTTGTTGGGTTGCAACTGATGCGCGCGCGGGCTTTGGCTTTTTGCTCCATAGACGCTCGTCTCCAATTTTCTGCTCTTTTGGCTCCTCAATTTCTCCGAACTTTATTTACTACCTAAAAACACAAAATTAATTAGTACAAATATTTATTCTTGAAAACAGGGAAAATACAGAATTTAGGATAATATCTGATTTCTGAGCACAAAAGATGAGTTAAATGCCAATAAAAAGGTGTAGAAATATGCAATATTTGGCACTCATCAAACCCCACTTACGATAGGGGCCACCACAGTGATACTTGGCTTGTCAGTTTCGCGGAACCGACTGCCTATTCACTTCCTTGCTGTGCATATTCTTATCCGACTCCAAGTCTCACCCGCTTGTGAATCGATCTTTGTGCCCTCTACGCTCCAGATAGATGGTTTCTCCTTCTTTTGCTCATAATGACTCCATTGTACCTAATTACTCAAAAGTAAACATAAGATACATATTTTACAAGAAAACTCGCAAAGAAAGCATAAACAATAGATAATAATTAAGGTGTTTATAACACCTATCAATGTCCTCTATGTCCTGGGAGCTGTTATCTTCCCCGACGTTTCCGGTGCCCGTGTGAACGACAACTTTATCCAGTTGTTGCAACCATTTGACAAGATGCACGAATACTCTTGGGGCACTGCCATCCTTGCACACTCGTTGAAGGAGTTGATAAAGGCTTCTAGGGCTAGAAGGAACCAACTCAGAGGGAATATGGCTTTTCTGCAGGCGTGTATATATTTGCACTTCCCAATATTTGCTAAAGGGCTTTTGAGAACAAGGAATGGGACGGGGAGCATTATGGAGACAAGTACAACTACAAAAGTAAGCCGAAGAAACAAAAAAAGGATTTTCTGAATTAGAGACGCCAGTTAGACAACTTGACGACGAAGGATGTTGTCTTTGATCCTTACAAGCAGTATTTGGCTAAAGGAAAAGGAAAGAAGGTTGGATGCAGAGAGCAAAGTGACTAGACGAGAGTCGCAAGACAATGCGGTTATGTACAAAAAATCCCAAAGGCGCACAAGATGTTCAACATCCATGAGACAAAAACCAAATCATATGATAATGATATTGTCATTGTTCAAAATCCTTTACCATCATGTGATTATTGGGACGACAAAGCGTTTCACAGATATCCTTTGAATGGTCCATCTCGAGAAGATGACGAGGAAATTCCGGGTTACATACCGTGGTACCTCAAATTTTCGCATACTCGAGTGATACGAGTAGATGAGAGGCCCAAAATAGAGGAAAAAGATACGACTCTCGATTACTTGGTGCGTAATGTTACTCAATTACGATTTTGTTAATGGTTTTAGCATTATATATTGACTGTTTGTTATTTGAAATTGAAACAAAGAAGATGAGTCGGACACTTGATAACCAAGGCAAAGCTACAAATCAGGGAAGTGAAAAATGTGAAGGCCAATGAAAAGCTAATTGATGAATTGAACAGTCTCGAAGATGTAGAAGCTGGTGCAAAGTTTGGGGAGCAGGAAGAGGATGATGATGAGGAGGAGGAGGAGGAGGATGAGCCAAAGAAGAAGAGAAAAAGAGCCCCTACCAAAAAGATGTCTGAAGGTGCATCGAGCAGCGCCCAACCTAGTAAACGAGGACGCGGTGGACGTGGTCGTGGTGGGGATGTTCATGAATGAATGGTTATATTCATGTTTATGTCTTTAACTATGGATAATTATGGAGTCAAAACTTATGTCTTGTCTTAAACTTATTGTCGAATTATGTTTGGTGATACTCCTAGTTTATTAATGGCTTAATCTGGTTTCCAGTTTATGAATAACTTAGTGTGTGTGGAAAAAATGGAGGATTCCGGCATTCTTTCTGTCAGAATTGGTTTACATATAACTATATGTAAACCGATTATGACAATTTCCCAGAGGTTCAGTTTCATAATCGGTTTACATGTACCTTTATAAAATCCGATTGTCGTGAAGAAAACTCCTGTAACTTTTGAAGCCAAGAATCGGTTTGTATGTACATAAATGTAATCCGATTGCTAAGAAGAAAAGTTATGTAACTTTTAGAATCGGTTTACATGCATGAATATGTAATCCGATTTTCATGAAGAAAAGTTCTGTAACTTTGACAATCGGTTTACATGCATGAATATGTAATCCGATTTTCATGAAGAAAAGTTCTGTAACTTTGACAATCGGTTTACATGTGCATTAAACAAGCCCGATTGTTGAGAGGCACAATTTATATGATTTTATAAGGACACAATCGGTTTATGTGTACATACCTAAAATCCAATTGTTTGATTTGAATTTGAAAAAAATAGCTGTCTATATAAGGACAACCTCTTTCAGCCACTCGCATATCACACACTTAGCCTAGAAAATGGAATGGGAACCGTTTGAAGATTTGTGTCTCGTCAAATCCTTTGCTAATACTTTCTGTGAACGTCCGAATGAAATCTATTCAATGTTTTGGAAGAGAGTTAAAGAGTTCTTTTACGGGCGTACCGCGAATCCCAACAACCAATGGAGAGACTTGGCATTTCGATTCCAATACATTAAAGGGGCAATGCGAGAGTACCTAATAGTTAGAAATATGGTGTACCACTATCATCCACGAGCTCCTCTTAGGGAAAAAGTGAGTAATGCGATCATTTTTATACCTATATCAACTACACTAGTTCACATACTAACATATAAGAATTCATTGAATTTCAGCTGGAACGTTTCAACGGGCTATGGAGAATTCGTAATGGTGAAAGAAAGTTCATTCACCACAAAGAATACACGACGTTGTACCGAAGTGCTCGGAGGTTCATTGACGAGCATTTGATGTGTCAAATTCTAGAATTCTCATATTGAATCTTATATGTATTGCGCTAATTTCCTAAACTATGTAATGAATATTTTGTTTCTGAAAGCAAGGCATAATCGGATTATATAGATATATATAAACACTGATTTGGGGAATCGGTTTATTTGGGTATTGTTCAAACTCCGATTCTGGGTTTACTTCGTCACTTGAAAATACTCAACCCAGAATCGGTTTACAAATTAACTAACATAACCGATTCTGGATCGAGTCTTTCGAAAGAAAATTAAAAATTTTGACAACTGTTGATTATGCATTAATGAAAGTTAATTTCAGGATTAGCTTGATTAAATATTATTTAATAATCCGAATTAGCACTAATTTAACAAGGGTATATTAGGTATTAACATAAATAGTGGATAAGGGGTTTCTATGAAATATTTCTTAATGACCCTATTTTGTCATCTAGCTATAGGCCCCAATTAAGTGGCATAGGCCCCAATTTAGCCAGGTTCTTTATTGTGAAAACTACCACCACACCCATTTCTCAGTTTTTTCCCACCCTCAAACCCACGGGTGTAAAAACTCATGCGCGCACCGACGAGGTGTCACCCATTTCTGATTTTGTTGTAGAAATGCTGAAAATTGTAAAATGTATTCAAGTATGAGATGTAATTGATTAAAGGTTCATTCTAGACCACGGAATACAAACCAAATTGATAGATAGCTATATTCTTCACATTATCATGTTACTAACAACCCTAGAATAATTAGTTTTTCCTACTTGCCAAGTTTCCTACCCACCTCAAACCCACCATATAATAGTCGCCGGAAAACTCGGGTCGGGAGTGCCGGAAATTGGTAGGGAATTGACCTAATCCGGCACCGACCGGAGTAAGTCTCGGGTAACCAAATAACCCGGGTCGAGCGAATTAAGATGGGTGTGAGTCGCTTAACCGACTTAGCTGATTGAACCGAGTGGACTCGGTGTAAAAACTCATGCGCGCACCCATTTTCCCCATCAAAATTTTGCACAAACCCATATTTTCCGAATATTGTTTTTTTTTTTTTTTTCTAAAGCCAACTATCCATTTTCGTTGGAATAATCTTTTGCTCCACTCGACTTCTAATAGTGCCTCGCATATTGAAATGACGAGATCCGAGTGAGAAGGGACTCCACGATTTGAGAGAAGAGTAGACATGAAACAATAAAGTAGTTATTATCATCTTCTTATTCCAAAATTTTGCGTCTCAATAATCATCTTGTCTTTCGTAATTTCCACAAGATTTGAAGTTATTACCCTACCTCCGGATGCATTCTCTTGTAAGGTATTACTCTACTTCTGATTTTTATTTTTAGGGTTTTATTAGATTTTAGATTTTCGTATGTTACACATAAGTAATTTTATTTTATTTGAAGTGAAAATAAATTCCAGATATCCTAATTTGATTAGAATGAAAATTGGAAATTTTTTAGATTGAAAGATGGATTGAAGTAAAGAGCTTTTGAATCATAGTGGAGACCTCGAATGGATTGAAGTTTCCTAGTTTTTATTAGGGTTCTTCATTTTTAGGTTTTAGATCTGTGTTCGAAGTCTTTTCCATCAGATTTCTTAGTGTTTTTATTTGGATTCTCTGGTTTTGTGAATTTGTGAAGTCAATGGATTATCATTTATATTCATTAGATTATTGGTTTTTGAATTGCCTCTATATCTTGATTTGATATTCAATTATTTTGATTTTAATAGCTTATATTTTTTGTATATCTTTTCATCTGTATATTAGGAAGAATTGTAACTGCAACATTATACCCTTTATAGGGTTAAGTGTGAACATGGATCAGTAAATTTCATTTTCCCTTTTGGTGATCTGGTTCAGTAATTCAAATGCTGTATAAACATGGCATTTAAACTTAGGAAATTTTCCTAAGAATTTGGTTTGTCATGACATGAGTTTGTCTTGCATAGCTACCTGCAGTGTAGATGAAGAATTCCAATTAATGACAACTGATAATGGTTCATGAAAAATAACTAATTAATCTTCACAGATGAAACACTCGGAAAGTGGTACGAATCGGTTATCTACCGAGAGACATAAATATACTGAGTTGCTGTAAAGAAATTGAATCATGTCACTTTCGGGTGCGAATGATTTTTGGTACCCAAGATTAGACTCTTTGATCCATGATTACAAAAGGTGAATACGTAAAGGTATTAATTGGAATGTTTGCAAAAGATGGCCAAATCCATATATTGGCCTCCGTATCTGTATGGATTTGAGGAATACTTTTCGTAAATTCTATGTGCCATGTTGTGAAGACACAACGAACTATTTGCCTCTATATCATCCGCTAACGATATTATTTTTAATGTAAGAATACTTTTCATAAATTATTTCCCTCTATATCATCTGCTTTTTTAGATTATTAGGTGCATGATAAGTTTGAGGAGTTGGTGTTGTTGGTTGAGATGCTAAATTATTACAGGTTATGCGTCTAGAAAATTTGTTGCATAACTTGTTATGCATTCTCGATATTGGTTGCATAACGCGTTCTGCAGCTTTTTTTTTTTTTTGCATAACTTGTTATGCATTCTCGATATTGGTTGCATAACGCGTTCTGCAGCTTTTTTTTTTTTTTTTTGCATAACTTGTTATGCAGTACAGAGAATGGTTGCATAACACGTTATGCAGCTACTTTTTGTTAGTATTGAAACCAACAAAAAAAAAGGCTGCATAACACGTTATGCACCTATAATAATATCTGCATAACATGTTATGCAGTCAAGAAAATAGATGCATAACCTGTTATGCATCCGAAAATATGACTGTATAATGCGTTATGCATCGAGAAAATTGCTGCACAATCTTTTATGCATCGAGAAAATAGATGCATAACCTGATATGCATCCGTAAATATGGATGCATACTGCATTATGCATTATTTTTTTTTATGTACGCACTAAAATCAACCAAAACAATGGTTACATAACTTGTTATAGATGCATAACTTTGTTATCCAAATGCATAATTTGTTATGCAGTGGAGAAAATGGTTGCATAATTCGTTATGCGTCTGCAAATGTGTTATGCATCGTTTTTGGTGGCTGCATAATGGTTATGTATCAAGTTTTCGAAATTTTGCCTAAAGTGATGATCACCTCCGATTTTTTCGTGAAAAACAAAAATTTGATATTCTTGTTTGTACTCGTTGCGTAGCTCTCTTAAAAAGATTTCCAACGATATAAAATTTGTAAAATTCCAAGGCGCGGATTTTTAGATATGTTATATCCAAGTTGCATTGCCAATTATACCCCTGATGCATAACCTGTCATGCGGATGCATAATCCGTCATGCATACATTTTTAATAATTTCATATAATTATGGATGTCATGGAAATAATTATGGGTGTTACGGTATCAAAAATTAATTGTGGGCTTAACAATGAGAATATTATTTTTTTTTGGGTCTCCCCATAATTTTCCCTTCTTTATTCTCAATTTTAAAAAGTCTGTTTTGCTTAAATGGCACGCGGGCAGGATATATATTCTTAACGTGCCAGCGAAAACATGGTCGGCAGGGTATATTTTCTTAACATGCCGACGAAAACATGGTCGTCATTCTGAAAAAAAATAAGGGCGTCGGCCCTGCTTATGCTATCACTATGCTCATTTCTTGCATCGACTGGAAGAATCAAGAAGCTAAGTTAGATAAGAGGAATATGAGTACCGTGGAAAGAGATGGTGATGATGATGATTTAGACTGTACACTGAGAGTGAAAACTAGAAAGGATGATAATGGAGAAAACTAGGGATGTGCATGTGGGGTATGGGAGAAGGGTAGTAGGGTATACTGTATCTATATCATCTGAAATTTTCGATGTCAATAATATGGAATCAGCAGGTTAGGTGAGTTATATCTATCTCTTTACATGAAGAGAGAGAAAGGGGACGTGAGGGAGAAGCAAAGGAAAGAGCATGCAGAACTAGTGGTAGCAGCAGTAGAGCAGGTAATCCCATAAGCTCCAAAGCTGCCTTTGATTTACCAGACTTTCCTTCAAGGACTTCAAACTATTGCACATTATCAAGAACCGTGAATTTCTCTTTGACAGCGTCCCTGAGAGATAACCAATTGAGTTGGAGTTTGTATTGCTCAAAAACTCCTGACTTTCTAATGTCGTGACCGTTCCATAGAATCTCTCCAGCTGAAGGCTTTGAGAAACAAGCTAACATTCTTAAGAAAGTGGATTTTCCTGCACCATTTGCTCCTCTTAACACGAGTGCACCTCCGTCATGGACTGATGCGTTGATGTTAGATCCAGAGATAGTTTACTTTGCTTGTTGGGTGGGTGGGCATGGTAACCTGCAGAAAGAGAGAAAAAGGGTTAAAGGGATAGTACCGGCAAGGCCGCAAATTGAGAACAGTGCCGGCCAAAGCCAACGACCAATAAAAAGCCGGCAAGGTATTTAGTTGAATAACACGCCGACCCTATAAATGTCTCATCCAGGTATGAAAGGTCGGAAAGATATTTAACCTAAACCGTGCCGGCCAAATACCTATCACCACCCCTTAGCAAGGGCACTAGGTCCATTTAAATTTGGGTATACCCCAATTAATCTCAGGCCAGGTTACAGATTTTTTTTGGGTTCGAGTTGAGCGGTTCTTCCAATTTGAGAGTCATCTTTGTTAGGTTTTCTATAAGTTTGCTTGAAGTGATTCTTTATGTTTGAAAATTTATCGACGATGGAATTTTCGCATCTATGATGAATGTTGATGGGAGGTCGATATGGTGGCAAGAGGAGGAGGGGAAAAAGAGAAGATGAGGTGAAATCAGTTAGGTGAACTTTTAATTATAACTGTGAAGGGCATATTGTAACTTACGCACATTTCACCACCCCTTAGCAAGGGCACTAGGTCCATTTAAATTTGGGTATACCCCAATTAATCTGGGTATACCCCAATCAAGCCGGGTTACAAAACAAACAGCTTTCAATAACAGCCGGAAAGTACGACTCTCAACAAAAACAGTGGTACACCACTGTGTAAAAGCACAACCTATATAGCCAATAAAAACAAACAAGCTGTAAGAAAAATAATTTTTTTTGGAGCCCAACAATTTTAGGCTGTAGTCAATAGCCTAGCTGGCCTACTATATCTGACGACTCTGCTTCTTGTTCCAAGAGAGAGAGAGAGACGCACAGATACAGTTTAGGGTTCATCAGGGACTAAATCACAACCCAGAATGAGTGCATGTATGTCAAGCCAGTTGGAAACTGTGTAAAGAGTACCAGAAGGACCCTTCCACTCACAGTCTGACGAATAGCCACTTTCGAAGAATTCCCTCTGTTTCGCCACAGTACCCTCGAACAATGGAACAAATCTAACACCAAACCAACCTCCCACATCCCTTATGCATTGGTCTGACCCGAACACGATGCCAATATCAGCTTTCAGAAGGCATTGCAAGTCTTCCACCGAGTAACCAATGTAAACAGTCACATGCGGCTTGCCATGTTCTCTTTCATATTTCTGAATTGCGTCATTGAAATATGTAAATTTTGCTGAAGGAGATAGCACCATTTTACGAGTTACTGCACCAGTTTCGTAGTCAAACTCATTTCCATCTAGGTTCAACTTGTCTGATTCACCTATTCAACAACACACAGATTTAGTTCAAAAGATAATTGGGTTATATTGACCAAGGGATGAAGATCTTAACACCAAAAGAGAATGTCAGAACTTATTAAGGCAAAAGGTTCAAAATAGAATTACAACAAGCACTAAATCTTATATCTGGTAACTTTTGCCACGAACATAAATATGAAAAACGAAAATTTGATCTCACTAAATATATTTATAACACAACCAAGTAAGATTCCAATTTCTGGAAGTCAAAACAGAATAAGTTATGGACCTGGGTAACATATACACGGCCCAAAGTGCTGTACTCGGTGTCGTGTATGGTACTTTGACACGACAGCTGAGAAAACTAGGAAGCAGTGACAGGGCGTACACGTCATATGTAAGTAGTTTAACATAGATATGTAAGACAGCGAACTCAGTCATAGAAGGATATGAGCAAAGATTTAGCGAACTAGATGCACATAAGAAACCACTACTAAAGCATAGAAGAAACCATAATAGGATACAAAGATATATTTATTAAGACTTCCTATAAATAGAGATCAGTACGAACCTGGAAGGGCCGACCAACCTGGAAGGGCCGACCTCATTAGATCCTCACACCAGCATGAAATTACATGGACTGATGCATTCAGTGCTTTGTTTCTGAAAACCTTGTCAAAAAAATTCACACAACCATAATAGAGATTCACTTTTGTCCCAGCGAACTGCATTTGCGATAAGCTTAGACCCTTCAGGACACCTGTCTCAGTTATTCTTGAAATTCGATTTTCCCTGATAACAGAGAGCTGCTCAAGTACTTCGCAAAGACCGTCGTAGTCAAAACCCACAGCTGCACCAACGAACAACATAGAAGGCTAATGTTTGCTTTGTTCCAGTATGAACCTAAACAATTAAACCACGCTACATATTCAAAGTGATAAAGATTTTTTACCTATTGGAATGGCCGTAATTTTCAGCAACCATTCATCCATCTCCCTCTTATCAAAGACAGCAATAGCATCCCATGATTTTTTCAAATCTGCATGTGACATTTGAAGATGTGTGTTCCCTGGACGAGGCCTTCGACCAGGACGAGGAGGCAGCCCAACTATTGACTTCTCTTTGGCACTTGACAACGTAATTTGTTCTAACCCTTTCAAAGAATCCCCAGTAGTGCATGCGAAGTCAAAAACAGAAAATAGCAGGAGACGTTCCTCCTCACGATTATGCAGGAGTGATACAGGGATGAGCTTAGTAGGCACAGACAGGCAAGAATAGAAAAACTCTACTTCAAGCTTCATAGCTTGATGATAAACCTCCCCCAGGACTTCACGCTCTTCGTCCGTCAGAGAGTTGCTTAGCCAATTAAGTAACTCCTCAGTTTGCTGAGTTGCGGCCTGAACAGAAAAGCCAGGAGTTTAACTTAAGGAAAGTGATTGAATGTGAAAGCTCAAAAAGATCAATATCTGAAAATCAGCAAAAGTGATTGAATGTGAAAACTCAAAAGGATCAATATCTGAAATCAGCATACCTCAAATTCTTCAGAGGAGTATCTATTAATCCACATATTGAATCGGCGAGGTCGTTTATTACGTCTAGTGACTGGCTTAACAAGCTTAGCAAGTGTGGCAGAGACCCGCACACATGGCGTTATAGCACTAAGAACATGAGCAGCAACCTTCAACTTCTCAGCTGGGGTCGGGATTTCAAGATGTACGATATCTACATTACCAGATGCAGTGGCTAACAAGAACTCAACGTATTTGGCTGTCACAGAGTGCTGAGTGGTCTCTGCTATAGGGTCTAAATCGCATTCCTGAAATGTAAAGGTTCTATTCACATTATTTAACAGAATCTTTAAGTACTGCACGTATAAGAAATAAAAACAGGTATCACCTTAAAGGCTTAAACTCGGATGATGCATTTTATATGTAGCCAATGTTAATACTTAATAATATATATCCTTGATGCTAGACTTTCGGCGTATCAACATTTTGGTTGCAGGCGTACCGTACACTTTTGATCTTAAAAGAGGCCAAAACATGTGTCTTAAGGGGTTTCGATTCTTGAAGGCGTTACAAAAAACCCTACATATCATTATAACTTAAAGTGTAGAAGTTTAAAGAAAATAAGGTGAAGGCTGTAGCATGCAAACAGTCGTAACTAAGTATGTTTAGTTTAATACGTATACTTTTGGGTTTCCTATATGTATAGTGTCTTATTGACTTCCATGAACTGCTATTATATATTAGCTATGAGTGGCGTTTATGAGTTATATAGTTTCCAAGAACAATTCTATATGTCGCCTGTATGAGCACATCACCTAGGTTTCGTGGTGCAATAGATCTGCATACTAAAATTAGAAGAAAGGTTGTGAAGAAGTCACTACATGAGTGAACAGTTCTCAATAGATTGAGCTTTAGGTGTCATTCCTGAGATAGACACAACACATGTCACACGATCTTGTCCAAGTTCAAACCTCACAAGACTCCGCAATTGATAGGCCTATATCACCCTAATTTGAAGCTAATCAGGAAGTCTTGGCATCTGACAAGGAAAATAGGGTAAAGACTAACTTTACCCTGGCCTGCAAATCCCCGTGTTTCTCTTAACAAACGTGATAACAGTATTATGTCTGTTCCTGGTAAGAAACTTGGTACTTAGAAAACATTCAAAGAAAACAATAAACTGACCAGAAGTTACTATATAATCATCATAACCATCAAAAAAGCCTACAAAATTGAAACTCCCACTAACCCTAACCTAACAAATACCTTATTCATGATATTCTTGCAACAAAACTGAATTCATTACGAACTTACTTGGATAAATGAAGCATGCCATTGTAGTTCTTGTGTAATAAAATTCCTCCTCTCCAAGATTGAAGCCTGCACATCTTCATGTTGATCCTCTAAAGATTCTAACACTCTATCAAAACTGAAGAGAAGTGGCAGAAACAACACACCATGAGAAAATTCACTTAAACAAGAAACTCACAACATAAAATTCAGACAAGAAAAAGGAACTTACGCCTGTGGAAAAGCAATCAAGAAATGACCCCATTGATTGATGTAATGATGAAAATCTCTCTTATGCAAATCTCCAGAAGCCAAACTAACATTCAGAGGTGAGTATAAACAACACACAGCTTCTTCATAACACATTCCCCAACATGATTGTGAGAATGGATAATCCATGATCCTTCTTCAATCACCAGAGAAGAAGAAGAAACTAGGGTTTCCTGATGAGTCTGGAGAAGTAATTTAGACAATGAGAGCAAGAACGTAACCAAGAAAGAGAAAGAGAGAGTTGTACTAAGTTGACAGTGATGGACTATTTATTGTCAACAAGCTCTAGCAGTACGGTGTAAGTCACCAGGAATTCACCGTATTTAACGAAAGATACGGGCGGAAAATTAGGATATCGAAACCATCACTCATGAGCAACTTACCTGAGTTGTTTCTAATTTGCTTATTTCGTCGACCTTGCATCCGCACCAGAAGCGTGTAAATTGTTGCGACCGTGGCATTGCTCAGGAACATGGCTTGCTATGAGATGGTGGTAACAGGGGTAGGAGGAGTAGGATCGGTTGTAACAAGGTAAAATCCATTCCTGAGCAATGCAGCGTGCAAATCGTTGTATCCGACGGTGGCATTGATTGGAAATGGATTGTTTACCATTCCCACCATAATCCATCCCAATAAGACAAAACAGGGAATTATGAATTTCTCCATCCTGCACCGAAGTATGATATGAAATGAAATTATCAGGTTTTGATGAAAGGTGAGAAGAGAAATTACGAAAGGGACACGATTTCACACCGCATGACTTGAAAAATCAAAGAGAGAAACTCGGGAATTTTGGGTAACTCGAAGTTGAAGAAGAAGAAAATGAAAATACCTAAAATGCGACTCTCTCTTGAATTGAATCCCTAGCTCTCAAACAGAGAAAGAGAAACAACAGTACAGTACACAAGTTAAGTATAGATTTGGACTGAATTGATATAGGCCATCGTGATTATTATATGGGCAGACAAACCACGTGGCACCACCAGACATTTGGGTGGACCCTTGCTCGGAAGCGAGTCAGACCCTCTTGATACTTCACACATCTGACTCGAATATGAGTCAGCACCCCAAAGTTATAAACGGCCATGTTTTTTTTTTTTTTTTTTTTTTACGAGAAAAAGAGACTTTATTAGATGGAATGGCTTGTTACATTGTTTTGCTCAGCCAGTACCTGGCTAGAGATACAATTTGGCATAGTATTATTCCAATCTTTTGTAAGTTTTTCTACTCTAGCTACTTTCGATAGGATATCCGCTACCTTATTCTTCTCCTTTGGAACATAATAACATTTCCAAGAAGAATTTTTATCAAAAAGGGAAATAATTTATGCAATATGAAACTGGATCTTCCATGTTGTATTGATCCTTCCTTTTGTTACTGCATCTACTATTACTTGAGAGTCTAACTCGAAGTTCAGGTTGACAAGCTTAAGACTGTTTGCCCACTTCACTGCCTCTTCCAAATCTAAACACTCAGCATGCTCTGCGTTCACCGGATCATTGATAAATGTGCATCTTGTCGCTCTTGGTTCACCCGCAAAATTACGGATTATCGACCTATGCCACCGCTTTTAGATAATGCATGAAAAGATCCATCACAATTAAAAGTAAGAAAGTCAGTAGCTGGTGCTGTCCAAGATAGGTTTTGTCTACTTATCCTTGTGCCACAATTCTGAACAGAATTAGTAGCTATGCTAGCCGCAGCTTGAGATAGGGAGGAAAGAGTAGATCTTGTTCTATCTATGAATCCATTGATGTTGACAACTTTTTGCTGAAACACCACCTCACATCTTTCTGTCCAGAGACTCCAAGCAATGGTAGCTCTCTTTGCTATCTCTTCATCAGAAATTTTTCCTTCAATTCCTTCCTTGAACCGTTCCATTATCCAGTTATTGAGATCAATTGTGGTAGTAGAGTTACAACCTGCTAAAGCTAGCCAAGCTGCTCTAGCAAAATCACAGTGCAAGATAATATGTGTATCAGATTTGATTGTGTCACAACCCAACGGACAATTTGGTTCTATGTCTCTGATCCTCACAGCAAGTTTTTCTCTAGTAGCAAGACCATTCGAAAGACATTTCCATAAGAAATGTTGAACTCTTAAGCGGTAATGTAATCTCCACAGTTTAATCCATATTTTCCTCATAGATGGATCTATAGGATCAAAGTTATATTTATCATCATAAAATTTCTTATAGGCTGATTTAACCGTGAAGCACCCATTCTTCTCCAATTTCCAAATCAGTCTGTCACTGTAGTTAGGATGTATTGAGATTTTGGAGATAAGATCAACTACTTCTGGCGAAAAGATTTGATGAAGAAGATTTTCATCCCACCCCGTACCAACAGAATTGAAGAGCTCTTTTACATTCATGAACTGATGAGAGATATTAGAATTAAGAATAGACGTTGGGAGCCGACATGAAAATAAAACGGCCATGGGTTTCTCAACTTCCTCTCGTGTGACTTGACTGTAAAAGAAAGTTCACCGGCACACTTTCCTATATAATCAAGTTCACTGCCAGCATATTCTTCCAAGGACATGGGAGCCGACATGATTGTTGAGATAGAGAGAGGATGGGAGATTTCAAAGTTGATTAACGTTCTTGAAGGCGTTCCTAATTCACCAAGTTACGGTTCAATTTACTCAAAAGTTTACGAGTTCTGCCAAGGAAAACGTCAAGAGGAAATATTATTTCCTAATCATGAATGTAAAGAGCTTTACGAAAGATTTTTTTTTTTTTATGAGAAGAGAGAGTTTTATTAGATGAAGGTAGAATTTACAATGTCTACCAAAGGTAGACAAGAAAGAAAATTAAAAACAAAATTTAACAAAATACATTATCCCAATTGTGCACAGAATAGGTGAAGTTTAAGTGCACCCTCTTTCCATAGACAGAGCCCAAGTCAGAATCAGAGTCTTAACTTCATTAGCTAACTCGTTATCCGTCTTAAAACTGTAGCTGTCTTCAAATGTTCGGCAATTCCTTCCTTCCAAAGGACCCAAATCACAGCTGCCGGGATTAAGTCCCATACAACTTTGCCTCGAATCGACGAGTATTACATGGCCAATAGTGAGCACACGAGAACAGCGTCTCAGGAAACACCCATGCCCACAACTTTGAAGGTGTTACAGCCATCCAGAGTTTGTAGGCAACCTTGCAATGGAGGAGAATGTGGTCTTGTGACTCGGAACTATCACCACAAAGTATGCATGAACTATAGATATTGATTCCGTTATACTGCAACATGTCAAGAGAGTTGAGCTTACCGTGTACATCACACCAGATCAAAAAATTAATTTTAGGAGGGACTTCTTTCTTCCATGCAAACTTGTATGGAAACCCATTGATGTCGTCTTCTTTTGTGAGTGAATCATATAAGGATTTAACCGAGAATTGCCCATCAGAATTAAGATCCCAATGTCTGGTGTCCGGTAAAGTATCTCGTGCTGGTGGGTTTGAACCAATTACCATCAAAAGCTCTGCGAACTGATCTGCTTCCGAATGTGATAGTGCTCTCTTGAAATCGAAAGTCCAAGAACCATCCAAGGTAATATGATCTTCAACAGTGTCATTTTGTAACCTATCTAGTTTATAAATTGAAGGAAAAGTGGTTGCAAGACAATAGTTAGTAGTCCACAAATCATGAAGCTTTACGACATATATGAAGTTGTTTATAACGAATACTTGAGTTGTAAAGTTTCACCATCTATTCGAGAGAAGCATGATGATGTATCTATGTTGCAAGAATTCGTTAAGAGGTGGGCAAATCACAAGGTCATGGTAAGCAAGCTTGCTCTATGTTTCAATTAATTGGATCGCTATTATATTCCTCGAAAGGGACTTCCTTCGCTGAAAGATGTTGGGTTTGGTTACTTTCGTGAAATTGTGTATGGGGAGATGAAAGTCAAAGTTCGAGATGTTGTTATTGCGTTGGTTGATCTAGAACGCGCGCGCGAGGGGGGATCAAATCGATTGGAGTTTGGTCAAGGATGTTGTGGAGATTTTTGTTGAAATTGCAAAGGAGATTAGTAAAGACAAGTTGCATTGTTATTTCAATGATTTTGAAACTGCATTTTTAACCAACTTGGTGGATTCTATTTCTCAGAATGGTAACTGGCTCATGAAAATGAAAGGCTATGTCGCATGTGCGCGAGAAAAGTTTAGCTGGTTACTAGACAATGCACCGACTCTTTGTTAATATACAGTGATGTTTAGGGAGACATTCTAGAATAACTGGATCATAATTAATTAATAATATGATTTCGGGTGAATTTTCTCTGTTGTGGTTGAAAGCTGAACAAATCTCTTTTCTGAGAGCTTTTGGCCCCACCGGGGAATATTTCAGCCAAAGGATCGTCCTGTTATTTCACACCACCGATTTTCAGTATTCTAGACCCCATTTCTCTCTTTGTACCGCACCAAAAGGAAAAACAATTCATGAAAACCTAATTTCTACGGGATTTTTTTTTCTTCTTCTTTTCCCATCTTTTCTCTTTTCACGGCTTCTTCTCCACTCTCCGTTTCTTCTTCTTCGTACATGCATGTTCTAATATTATTCTCCCCTTCTTCAGGTAACAGTAACTTAATTCCACGATTACATCTTTCCCCATGATATTTGCTTTTTGTTTTTGTTTTTGTTTTTGTTTTGTTTCTGGCGTAACTTCGTTTTTGATTATACATAAAGATTTGTATTTATTTTTTGCAGTGGGGTAATTGATAATACATAAGCAACCATGAGGTGATTAGTGCCTTCCCATAAACCATACAAAAGCGTAATCTAATCTTCGTTCGCGTTTTTCCGCCTCTGTATTTCTCCCTACTCTCATTCTACCTCATGAAACCCTATCCAACCAAGATAATACTTCTTCCTGTTTTTTGCGGCAAGAAAAAAACTTAAATCTCAAAGAGTTTTTGTTTGACACAATTTAGTTTATTATATCAGTATGTTTAAGGGTTATTCTTGATAACGAAATCAATCACTTGAAGTTCTATTACTTTATTTTTTGCAGGCTTCAACGAACCAATCAGTATAATGGAAGGGCAGCAACGGTCTTCTTTTTAATGTATGTCTAAGTTTGACAAGAAACAATTAGATTTTTATGTTGTATACTTGGTGCCTGTGTATTTTGTATGCACACAATCGTAGATTCCCTGAACATTGAGAAAGAAGATAGATCGGCAATAGGGAGGTTGCATGATTCTTTGGTTGCAGTAACTGAAAAAGTTCAGGAAGATCTAAGCATTGCTAAACAAATGGTAAAATCATATTATGCAGTTTGGTATTTCAATTTTAATGTTATATGTTGTTTTTGAGTCATCTAAAGGTATGCTTCATGTTGCAGGTAGAGTCACTGACTGCGATTATGTAGTTGTAATTCAATTTCATAGTGATGGAGTATATGTTTGTGATGAATCAGTCAATATTTACCCCATCAGTAAGAATAGTTTCAGTCCATTACTGCAATGTCGCAGTAAACCTTGCAGGAAATGTTGTGTTTGATCAGTGAAAAAAGAGGTGTATGAGAACTCTCCATTCAAGTTAGACTTTTTTTTTTTTTATGGATGATATGAGCGGGTACTTCTTGGATGCTACCAGCTTATTTTTACCAGGGAGCTATTAAGAGTGGAATTAAGAAACATGTTAAGATTTTAGAGTATGGTAAGTATTAACATGAACGAGAGCTCATCATTTCATGTTGTAACTTTTCTGGTGATTAAGTTGTAATACAGATACAAAGAGTAATCAAAATTTGGTGTTTATTTGTATGATTAGTAAGTCTTACACACACTTTTGTAAACAAGGATGCTTATGGGTTTGTAGTGAGACCTCAACACCCTACGAGGTATCAAGAGTACGCTAGCTAATATCTTCAAGGTACGTGTATATATATTTTTTGAAGTGGGTACACCTGCAAAAGACATATCGGTATAAGTAAACTTGAGAAGTAATTGTATGAGTTTGATCTTTGTGAATCCATAACTACTTGGGAACAGGTGAGATTGTTGATCGGCATAATCCATGATCCTTCTTCAATCACCAGAGAAGAAGAAGAAACTAGGGTTTCCTGATGAGTTTGGAGAAGTAATTTAGACAATGAGAGCAAGAACGTAACCAAGAAAGAGAAAGAGAGAGTTGTACTAAGTTGACAGTGATGGACTATTTATTGTCAACAAGCTCTAGCAGTACGGTGTAAGTCACCAGGAATTCACCGTATTTAACGAAAGATACGGGCGGAAAATTAGGATATCGAAACCATCACTCATGAGCAACTTACCTGAGCTGTTTCTAATTTGCTTATTTCGTCGACCTTGCATCCGCACCAGAAGCGTGTAAATTGTTGCGCTTGCTATGAGATGGTGGTAACAGGGGTAGGAGGAGTAGGATCGGTTGTAACAAGGTAAAATCCATTCCTGAGCAATGCAGCGTGCAAATCGTTGTATCCGACGGTGGCATTGATTGGAAATGGATTGTTTACCATTCCCACCATAATCCATCCCAATAAGACAAAACAGGGAATTATGAATTTCTCCATCCTGCACCAAAACAATAGAAGTATGAAATGAAATGAAATGTAGGTTTTGATGAAAGGTGATAAGAGAAATTACGAAAGGGACACGATTTCACACCGCATGACTTGAAAAATCAAAGAGAGAAGCTCGGGAATTTGGGTAACTCGAAGTTGAAGAAGAAGAAGAAAATGAAAATACCTAAAATGAGACTCTCTCTAGAATTTAATCCCTAGCTCTCAAAGGGATAAAGAGAAACAACAGTACAATACACAAGTTAACTACAGATTTGGATTGAGAATTGATATAGGCCATCGTGATTACTTTATCGACAGACAAACCACGTGGCACCACCAGACATTTGGGTGGACCTAACGTCTCACGTGTAAGTCAAGGGACCCTGTCTCATGATATCTGCATCGGACTCGGAAGCGAGTCAGACCCTCTTGATACGTCACACATCTGACTCGTATATGAATCAGCATCCGAAAGTTATAAACGGACTTTCGTGTGATTTGTTGTCAACGTGTCTCCTCCTCTCTTTTTCTTTCCTATAAAAGCAAGTTCACCGCCACACTTCCCTACAAAATCAAGTTCACCGCCACAATAAGTCCTCCAGGAAGACATGGGAGCCGACATGATTGTTGAGATGGAGAGATGAAACAATAAGTAAGAAGATGAGATTTTATTTGCTCAGTCTTGCCGAACCCTTACATTTACAAAGAGATATATTGATGCCCTTCACAGCAACTATAGGCAAACAAATAATATCCTACTCCCTTTAGATGATATCTTTCCTAACATGGCATATACGTATTACCTAATGATGTCAACAAGATATGTACAAAATATTGTGTATATTTCCTAATACTCCCTCTCAAGTTGGAGCATGAGGATCACGAACGCCCAAATTGCGCAGAAGCAACTCGAACTGAGGACGTCCAAGCGCTTTGGTGAAAATGTCATCTAGTTGTTCAGTTGTGCGAACATGAGAAGTAACTGTAGTACCAGCCTGAATGTGATCACGTATATAGTGAAAAGTCAATCTCGATATGCTTGGTGCGCTCATGAAAAACATGATTGGCAGCAATATGAAGTGCAGCTTGACTATCACAATAAAGACGCATCGGTTGTGAGTAGAAAACATTAAGAGACTTCAACAAAGCCCTTAGCCATGTAAACTCACTACATGTGAATGCCATATAACGATATTTTGCTTCTACATAAGATCGTGATATGATATGTTGCTTCTTAGTCTTCCATGATATAGGAGAGCCTCCCAAAAATATAAAATAACCCGTAAGAGAACGACGACTAATAGGACATGAAGCCCAATCAAAATAACAATAAGCATTAAGTTGTAGAGCACTATCCCTATGCAGAAAAATACCTTGACCAGGATGACCCTTGAGATACCGAAGAACTCGAACCACAACATCCCAATGAGATATACGGAGAGATTGTATAAATTGGGCTAAAACATGAATTGAATAGCAAAGTTCAGGTCGAGTAATGGTCAAGTAAATCAATTGACCAATAAGCCGACGATACTGATACGGATTCGAATATATAGGCCCGTCGTCAAGAGCTATAAGATGATTCTCGTCTATGGGAGAGTTAGCTGGCTTCGCTCCGAGAAGTCCCGTTTCAGATAATATATCTAATGTATATTTTCTCTCCGACAAGAACAAGCCATCACGCACCCGAGAAATATCAATGCCAAGAAAATACTTGAGGATGCTCAAATCCTTCATATGAAAACATCAACTCAAATAGACTTTAAAAGAAGCAATAACAGTGGAATTGTTCCCAGAAATAATCAAATCATCAACATAAACTAAAACATGAAGCCTAATATCATGTCGTTTTAATATGAAAAGTGAGTAATCAGCATGTGATTGCACAACCCAAACGATTTCAGATCACCTGCAAGTTTAGCAAACCAATTACGAGGAGCCAGACGAAGACCATATAAGGATTTGTGGAGACGACACAATTTAACGGGAAAATCACTGGAAAAACCAGGTAAGAGTTGCATATACACTTCCCCATCAAGATCACCATGAAGAAAAGCATTATTTACATCCATCTGGTGCAACTCCCAATCACGAGCAACAACAACCGCAGAAATATTCGTACAAAGACCATTTTAGCAACAGACGCAAATGTCTCATGATAATAAACTCCTTCCACTTGATTATGACCAAGAATAACCAAACGAGATTTGAATCGCTCAATAGTACCATCTGAATTATACTCGATCTTATATACCCATTTGCAACCAATTGCCTTTTTGCCGGGAGGAAGATCAACAATATCCCATGTACCATTCTTAATAACAGCTTCAATCTCATCATTGCTTGCCTCGGAATACCTAGTAGGCTTATTGCAAGTAGTAATAGCTGCCAAAAAACATGTATGATTCGCCGAAAAATTAGCACAAGAAACATAATTAGCTATTGGATAAGGCATACCTGAGGAGTGAGCAGATTGGTGTGGGGTCTATAACTCGAGCTATATTGCGGATATAATCACGCAAACAGTGTTTGGAACTTTCACTCGGTCACTCCGACGGACAGAAGACTCATGAACGTCATTATATATAATTGGCAGAGAATATGATTCACCAGTAATACTCCCCCTGTTGTTTAAATTACTTGTTTCACCTCCTGAATGTGGAGCATAAGAAAAATGACTATTGACCTCCATTTCATTGGAGGTAGACACCTCATGTCCAAAAGAGAATTAATAATTCTTGGCATATTGGTTTCAATGCCCATTTCCGAACAATCCTCAATAAAAGAAGATACACTGGTTTGCTCAACAAAGATCATCGCACACTTTCGACGATATTTGCTTTGGTAAGGAAATTTATCCTCATAAAAGACCACGTCACGAGATACGATAAATTCATGATTCTCCAAATCAAAAGCTCACCAACCTTTTTTTCCATGAGGATATCCAACAAAACTACATCGACGACTTCTAGGATTAAACCTATTCTTGTCACGAGGCACTAATTGGGCGTAACACAAACATCCAAAAATTCTAAAATGACCATATGATGGAAGCTTATTGTGCAATAACTCGTATGGAGATTTCCCATTCAGCAATGGAGTTGGTGTGCGGTTGATAATATAGCACTTAAAATACATTTGCCCCAAAATTTTAAAGGCAAATTACCTTGAAACCGTAAAGCTCGCCCAACATTAAGTAAATGACGATGTTTCCGTTCGACACGCCCATTTCGCTGAGCCGTATCGACACATGAGGTTTGAAACTTCATACTGTGTTCAGCAAAAAAAGGAAATAACGGTCAAAATTCCGTTCCATTATCAGTTCGTACCATTTTAACCTGCTGTTGATGGTGGTTTTTAGACAAAGGGTAAAATCGTAAAACCCCGAATAACCTAATGTCACCAGTGACACATTTATTAGAACATTCAATGCATGTAGTCAGTAATTAATAGGGGGTATTTTTTCAAATTAGGGTTACAACGAACAAAACCCTAATTCACCTCCGTGCCAATGGCGAATCATGCCAGCCACACCTAGCCCAAGCTAGCCGCGCCATGCCAAACGCACTCTGCATTGGCCCTAGATATGCTAGTCACACCAAATGCGCCAAAGCATGCCAACCATGCTAGCCGCACCTCCGTGCCAATGGCAAATCATGCCAGCCACACCTAGCCCAAGCTAGCCGTGCCATGCCAAACGCACTCTGCCTTGGCACTAGCTATGCTAGTCACACCAAACGCGCAAAGCATGCCAACCATGCTAGCCGCACCTCCGTGCCAATGGCAAATCATGCCGACCACACCTAGCCCAAGCTAGCCGCTCATGCCAAACGCACTCGCCTTGGCCCTAGCTATGCTAATCACACCAAACGCGCCAAAGCATGCCAACCATGCTAGCCACACCTCAGTGCCAATGGCAAATCATGCCAGCCACACCTAGCCCAAGCTAGCCGCGTCATGCCAAATGCACTCTGCCTTGGCCATAGCTATGCTAGTCACACCAAATGCGCCAAAGCATGCCAACCATGCTAGCCGCACCTCCGTGCCAATGGAAAATCATGTCAGCCACACCTAGCCCAAGCTAGCCGCGCCATGCCAAGCGCACTCTGCCTTGGCCCTAGCTATGCTAGTCACACCAAACGCGCCAAAGCATGCCAACCATGCTGGCCGCGCCTCCGTGCCAATGGCAAATTATGCCAGCCACACCTAACCCAAGCTAGCCGCGCCATGTCAACGCACTCGCCCTTGGCCCTAGCTACGCTGGTCGCACCACGCCAAGCCAAACACCCTTACCTTGGCCCTAGCCGCGCCATGCCAAAGTAGCGCCCGCGCCTAGGCTTGCAAACCGTGCAACCTAGGCCAAATTGGCCACGCATGCCAAATTGGCCACGCATGCCATTGGCACATGCCAACACGCATCGATGGTAGCTTTTCTTACTGTGCCGTGGCCCTAATGGCCGAGCATGCCATTGGCATATGCCAACACGTCCGTTGGTAGCTTTTCTTACCAAGCCGTGGCCCTAATGGCCGAGCATGCCATTGGCACATGCCAACACGCTCGCTGGTAGCTTTTCTTACCAAGCCGTGGCCCTAATGGCCAAGCATGCCATTGGCATATGCCAACACGCATCGTTGGTAGCTTTTCTAACCATGACGTGGCCCTAATGGCCGAGCATGCCATTGGCACATGCCAACACGCTCGCTGGTAGCTTTTCTTACCAAACCGTGGCCCTAATGGACAAGCATGACATTGGCACATGCCAACACGCATCGCTGGTAGCTTTTCTTACCAAGTCGTGGCCCTAATGGCCGAGCATGCCATTGGCACATGCCAACACGCTCGCTAGTAGCTTTTTTTACCAAGCCGTGGCCCTAATGGCCAAGCATGCCATTGGCACATGCCAACACGCATCGGTGGTAGATTTTCTTACCAGGCCGTGGCCCTAATGGCCGAGCATGCCATTGGCACATGACAACACGCTCGCTGGTAGCTTTTCTTACCAAGCCGTGGCCCTAATGGCCGAGCATGCCATTGGCACATGCCGACACGCATCGCTGGTAGCTTTTCTTACCAGGACGTAGCCCTAATGGCCGATCATGCCATTGGCACATGCCAACACGAATCTCTGGTAGCTTTTCTTACCAAGACGTGGCCCTAATGGCCGAGCATGCCATTGGCACATGCCAACATGCATCGCTGGTATCTTTTCTTACCAGGACGTGGCCCTAATGCCCATGCGTGCCATTGACACATGCCAAACACGCACGCTGGTATCCTAACTTGCAAGCCGTGCAACCTAGGCCAAATTGGTCGTACGTGCCATTGACACATGCCAAAACCCACGCTGGTAGCCTAACTTGCAAACCGTGCAACTTACCACCAAGGCATTCCGCACACGCCATTGGCACATGCCACACACACCACTAGCAGCTCTGGCATTGGCACTTACACTCAACGTATAACCTACCACCAAGGCATTCCGCACATGCCATTGGCACATGCCACACACGCCACTAGCAGCTCTGGCATTGCCACTTGCACTCAAGGTGCAACCCTCAACAAAGGCATTCCGCACATGCCATTGGCACATGCCACACGCGCCACTAGCAGCGCCACTTGCACTCAAGGTGCAACCAACACTCGAGACATCAACACAAATAGGGGGATGCTTTCCAGGGTCTTGGTTTGGCGGTCACAAAGATGCGCCGTACACTACGCTCACATTTAGAAAGCGTGAATTGGAATAAAGCCGTCAAATAAATGAGGAAATAATGGTGAAAACTTTTTTCATCCATAAACACCATGCGGTTACCACCTCCTCCCATTATTTCACCCTTTACTCTCTTCCTTCATGAGGCCAGTGGTACGTTTCAATCTCGACTTGTATAAATAGGTCTTACCTATTTCCACCGGACAACAAGTCTCGGTCAGGAGAAAAACACAACACTCTCGAAAAAGGTAACTTTGCAAGCTCTTCAAAAAGCTTTCATCTCTTGCAAGCTTCCGAAGCTTTCACTTTCGATACAAGTCGAGACACTACTCTCCCGCACTATTCTCGGTCTCAACACCTAATCAATATCACACTCGATTCAAGGTACGCTTGCGTTCTCGACGTCTCCGATCCCTGCAGGATACTACGCACTTGATTCCCTTAGATGATCTCACCCACAACTAAGAGTTGCTACGACCCAAAGTCGAAGACTTGATAAACAAATCTGCCTCACACAGAAAAGTCTATAGGAATAGATAAATCTGTCTCCCACAAAAATATCTACGTGTTTTGTTCCGTCTTTTGATAAATCAAGGTGAACATGAACCAATTGATATGCCGGACTTATATTCCCGAAGAACATCCTAGAAATATCAATCACCTCACAATAATCTTAATCGACTAGTGAAACAAGATATTATGGAATCACAAACGATGAGACGAAGGTGTTTGTGACTACTTTTCTATCTTGCCTATCAGAGATATAAATCTTAAGCCAATCTTACGATTGCACTCAATCACGATAGAAACAACAAGATCAGATCACACAACTACAGAGAAAATAGTTGGGTCCGCTTCACAATCCCAATAAAGTCTTTAAGTCGTTAACCTACGTGGTTTCTTGAAAAACCTAAGGTTAAAGGAGAATCGACTCTAGATTATACAACTAGTATCACACATGAGGTTTGGGGATTAGGTTTCCCAGTTGCTAGAGTTCTCCTTTATATAGTCTCCAAATCAGGGTTTGCAATCTAAGTTACATTGGTAACAAAGCATTCAATATTCACCGTTAGATGAAAACCTGATTAGATTCAAGCTAATATCGTTCAACCGTTATATCAAACTTAGCTTGTTATACGCAAATTAAATGCAACTTTATTTAGGTTTGAGTAACCGTACCTAAACGTGTACACTTAGTTGGTTCAACAATAGTTAACCAATGATTAGCCATATGAACATTTTCATATCAACCTTATTCATCTTCACCATAACTAGTTCCAATGACTCAAATAAACTAGTTAGAGAGTTTTTCAATTGCTTAGATCTCATAGAAGTATACATGACACAATCGAAGCAAAATCGGTTTTGATTCACTCGAATCGATTCATGAACATTATAGCCACGGTTTGCAAAGATTGCATTCCTTATTATATAAATATTTTAATTCGTGAACAAACCGATTTTATAAAGTAACCTACCTAAGTCTTAAGTAACCGGATTGAGTTTGTTTTTCACTTTCAAACTCTTGCAGAAATTCACGGACGTGAACTTTCCGCCAGTATGCGTACATGTACGCATACTTACCCGGATTTCCAACAACCGCCAGTACGCGTACGGGTACGCATACTTTGGGTTCCCGGTTTTGGACTTTTACACAACTGTGAGAACACACAATGTTTATATCCAAAGATGGTTATATGTTCTAAAATCTCATTTCAATCATTGAAACTTTCTTAGAGGATGTTTTATAGTTGTTATTCACAAACTATTTTTCATCAAAGTTATTTTCAAGTTATTGAAATAATCAACATGACTTTCGTCACGAGTAAAGATGAACTTGGACAAAGCGAAAGCTTACCAACACATATTTTGAGAAATAGATAAGCGAGATAAACTCGGCTCGAAATAGCAAATGTGTATAATCGAAGTCTATATAGCAATACGACTTTTGTCTCAAAATAGGAGATAGAATAGATAGACTTTTGAGAGATAGATAAGTTCAAGTCTCCACATACCTTTTTGTCGATGAAGTTCCACAAGTTCCTTGAGTAGTTCTTCGTCTTCGCATGATGAACATCATGGAGTCTAGATCTCAACTACACTTACTATCCTAGTCCGAGACTTAGCTATAAGTAGCCTAGAAATCAAGATTGTTTTGGGGTAAAAACTGATTCTGCTATTTTTGGTAAATTTGGGTGTGTTGATGAGAAACGAATTCAAACCCTAAACAAATGTCCTGCACAAGAGTACTTTTAGATTCGAGAGATCAATCTGTAAGACTCTGGCCTAAACCAAGAAATGGTCGTTCCAAGTTCATTCGGTCACAAAGTGAAGGAGAGGTTGATATTAGGGAGGGAAGCGAAGAAGGTGTTTGAGATCAGAATGTTAAATTCTTAAGGTATGGATGTTTTATGAATTGTATCATATTATGGTTTCTGGCTACTTGTGTTGATCACACTTGTCCTCTTGAAAATAGGTTGAAAATCCTATTTATACAAGTCATTGAGCGCACCCCTGATCTCGTAGGAGGTGGAGGCAGTTAAGTAGTGGAGAAGTGGATTTGTGCAAAAGGTGGTGACCATCACGTTTCCATCATGTGGAAGACCGGTCACCCTTTTACCCACTACTTCCTCATTGTTATTAACCGTCCCTCCTTTCCCGACACTTTCTCGTAATGGGCGCGTTGCACGCCGCACGCCGTAAACCACCAGACCAATACCTCAGTAAGCATCCCCCAGTTTGTGACATGTTTGATGTCTCGAGTAAATGGGTCAAGTCGTGAGCCGCTAAAAGCATCACATAGTGCTTTTAAGTCAAATAACAAAATTATTTGTGAAATTAATATTTATAAAACAAAATAATCGATGTGTAGGAAGCATCGTTGTTTTAGAGCTCGTTCAAAAGTCACGAATTGAACATCTTAAAAAGGTACCGTGATCGGCCACCTTTGGGCGATCGTTTGAGATCCTTATGGGTGAGCTACCACTTGGTCGATCGCTTCCTCTAGAGGAGGGGTGGCTACTGATCACAGCGTTACCCTGTTGGCCTCCTAAAAATAAGTCTAAACCATTCGATTAGGCTAGCGAAGTTGGATGGAAGAGATGGCTTGCGCGATTGCATCTGTAGTTGATGTAATTAGGGTTTTAGAAACCGTGCGGCCAACCCTATTTTGGGCGATCGATTCAAGGAACTGGAACAGGCCGATCAGTCAAGTGCAAGGCAGGCAGCCGGTGAGCATGCTGACGTCTTCTGGGACGCCTGAAATTGGATCTAAGCCACTCAATTTAGATGGTGAAGATGGATGGTTGTGATTGATTTGCGACAGTAGTATACTGCGGGTTTCCAAAACAGTGCGTTCACCCTACTTTGAGCCATCGGTTTGATGCGCTCTTGACCTGCCATGGGCAGGTCGATCAACTAGGGATGGAATTGGGACGCCGGCGATCACGTTGGTGCCTCTTTGATTGTATAAACACGATCTAAGCCGTCCAACTTGGCTGGCTAAGTTGGACGGATGTGATGATTTTTAACACCGTTATGGTCGGTCTAGCTCGTTTGAGCTCCCTTTTCAACAGCGCGATCACCCACGTTATGGCTAACATTCAGGGGTGTTGCGGAAGAACTAGTGGTATTCCGATCGGCTGGGATGCTAGTAGACCCGCCGGTGGTTATTATGGAGGTTGCCTAGTTCCGCTAGGAAGAGGTTAAGATTGTTGAATTGTGTGGCCAAATCGTGTGGCCGCGATTGCTCTTTAAGACTGACATGGACAGTCTAAGTTTTCCTTGAGGAATTTGAGCGCGTCGATCGTGCTAACTTTCAATTCAAAAGCGCATTGACATAAAAATCTCTTTATCAGATAGTAGTGCAGCCTGTGTGAGTGTTTTTATGCAGATCTCAATACTGACACTTCGGGAGATTCGTGTTACTCTGCTGCGAGTGAACATTAGTCGTCATGTCATGCCAACATTGAGAGTTCAGCTGGGAAACATAGCATAGGAAAATACTAGGCGGGCGATGCATTAGTGAATAATGCTAGTAGAATATAAAATTCATTGAACATTTGGGATAGTTGCTATATGCACCATTCGGAGTGAATTTTATATGTATATATATACAGATATAATGAATTTATCAATACATCTATGGGCGAAGAGGTTTACGCACTCATTACTTTTAAATGGCCTTTATTCCTTTGCAGGATGGCAGCGCGTTAAATACAGGGTTTTACAATTTTAGCCCTGAACTAAAAACCACCATCAACAAAGACTTATAGTTTTGGAAACTAAACTTGACAAACAAGCTTGAGATAGCAACGCTTACGAGTTCCACCGAGCAGTGCTCTAACACTTTCTTAAACACCTTTGTATTTATTATTTTATGTCTCCAAGTTTGTAGGACCCCACTATTGGAAATGATTTTATACTAGATGGGGGTCTAAAGTCCTATGTGTCATGGATAAAAAATATTTTCACATTCTATTGGAGATGCTTTAAAAAAAAAAAAATCCAACCCAAATTTCTTTAGAGCATCTCCAATAGCGGGTTAAAGAAATTCTACGTGAAGCCCATTGTTAGACCTCAAACTGTTGAGGTTTTTATATTTGAGTCTAAATAAGACCTTTTTCCTAAACCTTGTCTTAAATAGTTAAGGTTGTGTCGACATAAAATTAGTTAGGGGTCGTTCCGAAGGTGTAGGTAAGACTTTCTTTAACGCCTTCATATTTAGTATTTCATTCCTCCTAGTTCATAGGACCTAACTATTGGATATGAATTAATACTATATGGGGGTTTAAAATCCTATGTGTCACCCAATAAAAAATCTCCATCCTCTGTTGGAGATGCTCTTAATTAATGTTTAGATGATGTGGCTTAATTTTAGGTTGACATCCTCAAGGTGAATGACTAGTTTAGCATAAACATCTTGAGGATTTCAACTCATCCTAGTTAGCTTTTACTTAAATAATTGACATTAGTATATTAAATAACCATTTTTAGCTCAAATCAAGTCTAATAAAATCTTAAGTTATTGAATAATAGGTCAAATACAATACCGTCGGAGATGAGTTTTTTTCTCTATATAATTCTAAGTAAAAATAGGAAGATGATGTCTTGTTTGTTGTAGCGCCCCCTAAGTTAACAACTGACTAATCCAAGATATTAACTAAATAAAGAGGCACTAAAAATCTAAATCATTTACTTAAACATTCAATTAAGAGAACTACTACAAGACTTAACCCAGAAACTAGCCCCGCTCTGAAATAAATATATACAAGAAGTCCTCTCAGATGATACATATACAACCGTCATTTGGTTTACAAATAGAATATACAACATAATAAACATAGCCGAAGTTAACCAACTAGCAAACTCAACCCTTGAAGCTTTCGCTGCGCAACTCTGATCTGTCTCTGAAACTGAAAGTGGGAATGGGTGAGCACATCGTCCCTAAAAGGGGTGCCCAGTAGGAATAACATCTAACTTTCAAGTAATCATTGGAATGATTTGGAAAACAATTCATGTTTTACCAAAACACTAAAAGACAACCAAAACACAGAAATAAAAAAACATGGTATATGGAACTAACTCCTTCTTCAAAGCAATGAATTATTGAATGTCGACCAATTCCTTACACATCCAATTGTATACATTGACCACGAAATTATATTGGATGTCGACCAATTCCTTACAAATCAATGTTGGTGTCGACTAATTCCTTATACACCAAAATGAAGGAGCGTATTCTATATACTTTCGGAATTTAAATAAAACAATGCAAGGAATACACAATCAGATAATGCATGAATTTGTTAAACATAAACTTTTGTAAAAGAAAACAATAATAATTACAAAATAGTTAAATATAAATTCCCACCTCATTTGATGACAAGCCACGCCTACAACGAGATCCACGATCCACCGGTTCATCCTTTGATTCGATCGTTGTTAATAACTAACTGTTAATCACAGAAGAACTCTAAGAATCTAGCCAAAATGGCTCACACAAAAATCATACAAGTCCATCTGATGGTTCTAAACCCATTTACGGTTCTACACCTTTCATTCTCTATCTTTAGCATAGTTAAGGTTTACTAATTCAATTGGGTTAATTCTATAGTCCATTAAATAAGTCTTATGAATATCTACAACTTGTAGAAGGAACCAAAGCCTAAGTCGGACCATAAGGGGTCCAAACATCAAACTATGAAAACTAATCCTAAGCAAAAGTCCACTTAACAAGCCCAATAAACTAAGGTCCAGTCCCTCTGAGTCAACTAACGGTCACTAACGGTCAACAGAGTAAACTAATGGTCAACATAAGTCAAATCCAAAGTCAGGTCAATGGTCAAGTAAAATGGTCAACTAGTCTGGTGAAATCGGGTCAAATCCTGGTTACTGAGTTAAATCACTCAGACAAAACACAAACTAAGTCAGACTGAATTAATTCAGTCAGACAAGCTTAACTAAGCATACCATGTTACAGATCACTCTAACTCTAATTCTTACACCTTCATCTACCATTTTAACATTTCAACATCAATTCAATACAATAGTACATTGAATACAAATAACTTCACAAGTACATTCTTAATCACAATTCAGCTTACCTGCAATTGCAGTTACAATCTTTCATATAGACTGCCCTCAAGCCATAGTACTACATCCAAGAACATATCTCTAACTAACAAAACCATCACAAGACTTCATCTGAGAATCCCATACAACAAACACCATTCCAACCTATCTTCATTTACCAACTCATTTAAATGAACTACAATCTCCATGTGGTTACAGATTCAACTTTACTCCCTACACCATCACTTGCAATCATTCTCATGACCATACATTCAACATTTTATTTCAACCACCACAGTCCAGCTAAATCTCAACTCAGGTAATAATCATCTACCAAATTCAACACATCATTACAACAACCTGCAACACCAGATCCACTTTCATACTCATTCATCCTACCTACACTTCTATCCAGACAATACATTCATAATCACCGATACAACTTCAAACTGCAGCTCCTCCAACAACTTCTATGATTACCATTAACTCAACTCTTCCCTGCAATAACAGTTAGACCTAACAAATATCTATATTAATCACTTCAGCTCAAATAGCTTTAATTGTAACTCAGTAAACCACACCAGATATTCAATTCCATTTCTATTATTAATAGTACAACACCAATCAATATCAAGCTTCAACTAAAACCACCCCCATTAAACTTTATATCTCTACCTGCAATTGTAGTTCACCACCAACACAACACCTGCAACCTCAACCACATAATCAACACTACAGTCTTTAGCTTCCATTGATCTGCAACTAAAATTCTAGAAATACTTCCCTGAGATGAGCATATCGACCTAAACAATATCTGCACATGCCACCAAAGAATTCAACTTCAACCAAATTCCATAAATCACTGAGAAACTTATGAACTCAATACTGGAATTGAATTAATTCTTAATGAGAAGAACAATATTACCTCAAATCTGTATTACTCAAGCAATTGGACCTCAAATTCTTCTTCACTTGACTTGGTTCAACAACTCTCCTAAAAACTTACAACAATCCTCGATTCGACTTATCCATTATCATTAGTTCCTAACTAGACCCTAATTCATTTCCCAATTCTCAAAGATCAAAACCCTAATTCATTGATTCACCAATACACCAATTATAACTTAATTCCAACCGTAACTACTCAATCAATCCATACCCATCTCTGTAATTTTTTCTTATTCACCCTTAATTGAAACTCGAACTAAAATACAAAAACCCTAATTACCTTTTATCGATTCTTCAGCAGAACTGGTTCATCTCATCAAAAAAATATCAACCCATCTTATATTTCCTTCCTAAAACATCAAATTCATCTTCCATTTCTTTCTTGAACTCTTCCAGAAACCCCAACTCTACTTACAGTAACATCATCTTCTTCTTTTAAGTCATAACCTACCACATAACAATCATCACCACCAGCAACACAACCTTGATCTTTTTAGTGTTGATTCAATCACAAAATCCACATGCACGACTCATAAAAAATCGACAGAAAGAACAGAGAAGAGAAAGAGAAGCAGAGAAGAAGAGGAAAGAATAAGAAAAGAGAAAGTGAAATTCTTCTCTCGACACGTTTTGGTGATAAGACCAACGACCCATGATAAAGGCACCCACCCAAACGTTGAGGGCAGCCTGGTCGGTTAACTGCAAAATAACTATTTTGCCCTTCATATGTATCCAATGATATCTTCTTCGCCAGTATCCGATTGACACGTTCGAGTAGTCCACTTCGCATAACTTTTCGATTCCTATTCAATGATACTAGTTTCGTATCTGGATCATTGTTAGATTAATTCCTATTAATTAACGTTCGTGCTAAACTATTCAAGTTCTTATCGACTAAATCATCCCTTGACCATCGCTAGACCAGTCAAATAGCGTTGACGAGCTTAAGGGTCCTTAATTCTCCCCACCTTATACATTTTCGTCCTCGAAAATCAAACCATCCTTCTGGTCCTCAAAACTCCCCGCCTTATAGAATAATCCTATCTCTTATCTAAGTGCACACAACATGAAAGACGATACAAACCTATATGGCTTTCTACAACTACAATTTGTGACTCTAGGTTCAACTACGCTGATTTAATTTCTATCAAATAGGGAAGTCTAAGTTTCTTTCACTAATTTACACTATGGAAAACTATAAGTTTTGGTCTCTAGGCTCCTTACACTAATTTCGGTCTTATAAAATACCTTTCTCTGGTTACAAGGGAGATTCCTACGAATCTTTCCAATTAAATTTATAATTATCGGTATTCTAAAAAAATCATACCAACTTCTATGATCGGTCATCTCTGAATGCAGTTGCCTTGTCAAGGTTGGCCAATCCCAACAATGCCTTCCCACGAACAGAGAAAACACAACCTTCACTATTCCCTAGTGCTGGATTAACTAAATATTAATTTATTAAGATTAATTAGTTTCTAAACTTTTATCGTAACTGGTGTAAATATGATAAATTTACTTCGTAAAATATATAAATAGTTTACATCATTTTAAACAATTTAGTCATCTGAATTTATTTATTTTATAAATATATGTAATCCAAATTCGTTTCACGTCAATTTATAATATCTAATATTTTAAGTTTACTGTTATACCGTATATAAATTTTCTAAATATTATCTATTACAGGTTTGCTATCAATTTAATTACTCAAAATACTATTATCAGTTGTGTCATCATTCTCACTATCATTACTACCATTGTTATTGGTTTGTTGATTGATCAGTTGGTACAATAAGTCTTAATCTTTAAATATGGTTCTACATTTACGTAAGGACTATTATAGTTGAATTTTGAATCTGTATACTATATCTTATAAAATTTTGGCGTTGGTAATTTAATATGAATTAAATTTGAGTCTGCATAAAATTTTAATATGTCTTAATAGTCTTTAGATTTTGGTCTTAATAATAAGTATCTTATTCATAAGCAAAATTATTCTCCTTTAAATCTAACATTGTACTAAGCATTCAAGTACTATAAATATCACCTCATGTGTACAATTTAGTGATTTAGTGAATCATTTATTGGACTAAAGATAATCTGGGTATAAGATTGTTAACAAGTTTAGTCTCTATTTTATGCATTATATCTTCATCTTTTATGTCTAATGCCTAATAAGTATTATACTAACTAACTAGTTTAGACGAAAAACATCTATTCCTAATTTTTCATTAGTTTAATTTACAAAACTTAACCATATATAAGCACTATTAATTTTTCCGTAGTTATTTAATTATAATTTATTATTTTTAGCGTTATATATCTTTAATGAAATTTTAGTAAAGTTAAGTGCAATATGATACTAATGGATAAATGCTAACACTACTTTATTAAAATTATTATTACTATTATTTTCATTCATTATTAATATTGATGGTTGAACTATTATTCTAACTACTCTTACATATATTATTAAGTCCCAAAGATATTATTAACATTTATGTAATTATAATTTGTTTACTCTACGTATAATCCAAGGTGTTCAGTAAGTTGCTATGTGATTTTCAAGATTATCAATAATACTAATCTCACAATTTTTAGTATTGAATTGTCTACATGTTCATACTTTTGAGACTAATCATTCTCTAATCTTTATTAGCTAAAGTTATTGGTGTACCTTACAATTTTTACTTAATTACACATACAAACAACCAAACAAACAAATCAATCATCAAATAAATCTTTTAATTATTGATAGCTTTTAGTTATTAAGATTTATCGCACAACCCCACCCATAACTAAAATAATCTAGTTCGCTAACCGCACCGGCTATTTCTATCTTTTCCCATGTAAGATCTAATAGTGATCTCGATACCAACACTGTAGCGCCCCTAAGCTAACAGCTGACTAATCCAAGATATTAACTAAATAAAGAGGCACTAAGAATCTAAATCATTTACTTAAATATTCAATTAAGAGAACTACTACAAGACTTAACCCAGGAACTAGCCCCGCTCTGAAATAAATATATACAAGAAGTCCTCTCAAATGATACATATACAACAAGTCATTTGGTTTACAAATAGAATATACAACATAATAAACATAGCCTGGGTTAACCAACTAGCGAACTCAACCCTTGAAGCTTTCCATTTAACTCGATCCGTCTCTCGAAATCGAAAGTGGGAATGGGTGAGCACATCGTCCCTAAAAGGGGTGCCCAGTAGAGAATAACATCTAACTTTTAAGTAATCATTGGAATGATTTGGAAAACAATTCATGTTTTCCCAAAACACTAAAAGACAATCAAAACACAGAAATAAACAAACAGGGTATATGGAACTAACTCCTTCTTCAAAGCAATGAATTATTGGATGTCGACCAATTCCTTACACATCCAATTGTATACATTGACAATGAAATTATAATGGATGTCAACCAATTCCTTACACATCCAATATTGTACATTGATGTCGACCAATTCCTTACACATCAATGTTGGTGTCGACCAATTCCTTACACACCAAAATGAAGGAGCGTATTCTATATACTTTCGGAATTTAAATAAAACAATGCAAGGAATACACAATCAGATAATGCATGAATTTGTTAAACATAAACTTTTGTAAAAGAAAACAATAATAATTATAAAAGAGTTAAATATAAATCCCAACCTCATTTGATGACAAGCCACGCCTACCTCGAGATCCACGATCCACCGGTTTATCCTTTGATTCGATCGTTGTTAATAACTAACTATTAATCACAGAAAAACTCTAAAATCTAGCCAAAATGGCTCACACAAAAATCATACAAGTCCATCTGATGGTTCTAAACCCATTTACAGTGCTACACCTTTCATTCTCTATCTTTAGCATAGTTAAGGTTTACTAATTCAATTAGGTTAATTTTATAGTCCATTAAATAAGTCTTATGAATATCTACAACTTGTAGAAGGAACCAAAGCCTAAGTCGGACCATAAGGGGTCCAAACATCAAACTATGAAAACTAATCCTAAGCACAAGTCCACCCAACAAGCCCAATAAACTAAGGTCCAAATCCCTCTTAGTCAACTAACGGTCAACATAGTCAACTAATGGACAACGTAAGTCAAATCCAAAGTCATGTCAAATGGTCAAGTCAAATGGTCAACTGATCAGGTCAAATCGGGTCAAATCCTGGTTACCGAGTTAACTCACTTAGACAAACTGAGTCAGACAAAACACAAACTAAGTCAGACTGAATCAATTCAGTCAGACAAGCTTAACTAAGCATACCATGTTACAAATCACTCTAACTCTAATTCTTACACCTTTATCTACCATTTTAACATTTCAACATCAATTCAATACAATAGTACATTGAATACAAATAACTTCACAAGTACATTTTTAATCACAATTCAGCTTACCTGCAATTGCAGTTACAAGCTTTCATAGAGACTGCCCTCAAGCCATACTACTACATCCAAGAACATATCTCTAACTAACAAAACCATCACCAGACTTCATCTGAGAATCCCATACAACAAACACCATTCCAACCTATCTTCATTTACCAACTCATTTAATCAACTACAATCTCCATGTGGTTACAGATTCAACTTTACTCCCCGCACCAAAGACTTGCAATCATTCTCATGACCATACATTCAATATTTCATTTCAACCACCACAAATTCGACTAAATCTCAACTCATGTAATAATCATCTACCAAATTCAACACATCATTACAACAACCTGCAACACCAGATCCACTTTCATACTCATTCATCCTACCTACACTTCTATCCAGACAATACATTCATAATCACCTATACAACTTCAAACTGCAGCTCCTCCAACAACTTCTATGTTTACCATAACTCAACTCTTCCCTGCAATAACATTTAGACCTAACAAACATCTATATTAATCACTTCAGCAAAAATAGCTTTAATTGTAACTCAGTAAACCACACCAGATATTCAATTTCATTTCTTTTATTAATAGTACAACACCAATCAATATCAAGCTTCGACTAAAACCACCCCCATTATACTTTATATCTCTATCTCGCAATTTTAGTTCACCACCAACACAACACCTAACCTCAACCACATAATCAACACTACGCCTTTAGCTTCCATTGATCTCATAGAATCAAATTCTAGAAATACTTCCCTGAGATGAGCGTATCGACCTAAACAATATCTCGCACATACCACCAATAATTCAACTCCAACCAAATTCCATAAATCATTGAGAAACTTATGAACTCAATACTTAAATTGAACTAATTCTTAATGAGAAGAACAATATTACCTCAAATCAGATTACTCAAGCAATTGGACCTCAAATTCTTCTTCACTTGACTCGGTTCAAGAACTCTCCTCAAAACTAACAACAATCCTCAATTCGACTTATCCATTATCATCAGTTCCCAACTAGACCCTAATTCAATTCCCAATTCTCGATGCATCAAACCCTAATTCACCGATTCACCAATTCACCGATTATAACTTAATTCCAACCAGAACTACTCAATCAATCCATACCCGTCTGTAATTATTTCTTATTCACCCTTAATTGAAACTCGAATTCAAATACGAAACCCTAATTACATTTTATCGATTCTTCAAATGAACTCGGTTCATCTCATCAAAACAACATCAACCCATCTTATATTTCCTTCCTAAAACATCAAATTCATCTTCCATTTCTTTCTTGAACTCTTCCGTAAACCCCAACTCTACTTACAAGAACATCATCTTCTTCTTTTAAGTCATAACCTACCACACAACAATCATCACCACCAGCAACACAACCTTGATCTTTTTACTGTTGATTCAATCACAAAATCCACATGCACGACTCATAAAAAAACGACAGAAAGAACAGAGAAGAGAAAGGGAAGCAGAGAAGAAGAGGAAAGAAGAAGAAAAGAGAAAGTGAAATTCTTCTCTCGACACGTTTTGGTGATAAGACCAACGACCCATGATAAAGGCACCCACCCAAACGTTAAGGGCAGCCTGGTCGGTTAACTGCAAAATAACTATTTTGCCCTTCATATTTATCCAATGATATCTTCTTCGTCCGATGTCCGATTGACACGTTCGAGTAGTCCACTTCGCATAACTTTTCGATTACTATTCAATGATACTAGTTTCGTATCTAGATAGTTGTTAGATTAATTCCTATTAATTAACGTTCGTGTTAAACTATTCGAGTTCTTATCGACTAAATCATCCCTTGACCATCGCTAGACCAAAAATAGCGTTGACGAGCTTAAGGGTCCTTACATTTGTGTTTCCACATAGGTAACACACACAATGACCATTCGAGAATCTCTAACTCTATACCTAAATGCCATCTTTTTGACAGGTGTTTACCTAATTTTAAAGCGTTGCTACTCTAAAATTATCTCTTTCTTTCTTACCATAACATAAACTCATAAACCCTTGAGCATCGTTGCTCCGATCTGTTCCCAAGGAGCAGATCGGAAAGCAGATCTCCTTAAATATTATCCTTTCTCATCTCTTACTATTCTCTAGTTAAATTTTTGGGAAACTTATTTAATACCCCTAAAATTCACCTATTAAAATATGCCCTTATTAAACTTAAAAAGTATACCCTTATTAGACTTAAAAAATACCCTTACTTTCTAAAAGTGGAAGCAACTAGGACAAGTTGTTTCCAGAAGCGTACGCTACTTAATACAAGTTGCTTCCAAAGGTGAAAGAAACTTTCTCAAGTTGAATCCACAAAAAGTTATTTTTTACCCCATGGGAGTAGAATGGAGGATATTTATCGCATCCCCACTATTTTCTTTTCTTTTCTGGTTTTAGTTTTACTATTTATAACTTTCTAGATCTTGTCTGGTTTTTGTTTTCTTCTAGTTCTTAGGGTTAAGTTACTTTAGATTCACCGGTTTTTATAATTGAGCTCATTCCATTTTGTTGTTTTGGGTTATATTTTTGGAGTTATCTCTCTCACTTTTTGAGGTTTTGAAGCATGGTGATAAAACTCAAGAGCTGAATTTGGATTCTCTCTAAAAATAGTACTTCATCTTCAATGATAACATCACCAACATCAACTACAAAATCAAGACCTCTGGCAACAACTAAAACCCCAACAACAATGGAAGCAACAACTACATACATCAACACACCAAGAGCAACAACAGATATTAAGACATCAACATCAATTGGCCCAACCAAACACTATTTCTTTTATTAATAAATCCATTCCTTGAAATTCAATTATGGGAAAAGGATTACCATATAATCAAATTCCCGAGTTTTGAAAATCTTAAACCAAATGAGGTATTAGTGTTAAAATTTTGTATTTTTCATGTAAGTTCCTTGAAATTCTCTATTATGTAAACGAGTAATGAGATCATTGACCTCATTGTGTATCACCAAATCGAACTCGTTGTTAATGGCTCCTTCATGCGATACTAGATGGAAAGGACTTTTCCTTCTTGTCTCAGGAGACATAGGACTTAACACCGAAGTTAGAGACATGTATAGGAATATTAATACAAATGGGAATCCATAAAACAAGGGCATATATTTCCAAATATAATTAGGTCTTTACGGCTATTTCAACTTTCATTAAGATTTTTTTTTATAGGGAAAGTTAGAATGTATTAGGGAAAGAAGATTTTTGGTTAAAGTTAGTTGGCTTAGAATCAAGATAGGTGGAAGTAAAAATTTCTCTTCTCTCCACAAACTTTCAATCACGGTTTACTTATTACCCAAGAACTTTTATATTTTCATGACTGAATAACAACATAATCTTTAAAACTAACCCAACTCTTAATACAGTCTTTCATTTAGACTGTGTAACTCGTACAAATACTATATTATCTCTCACGATTGTGAATTATAAACTAATTCTTATTCTAATTATGGTTTTAGAATAACAATAATTAAATACGTACACTTTCAGAATAAGAATAATTAATTGAGAGAAAATTAATGCGATTACAGTGATTTGGTCATAATGTTGTTGATTATCATATCAATGCCAACACCAACGGTGAACCGATATAAGTACTTGTGATGTGTTGAACTTTCTTTAAGATATGTGAAATGGAACTATATTTTCATATTAGAATCATCACCAAGTAAAACTTGATTTAGTGGCATGATACCAAAATCGATTATTTAGGAGATGTAGGATTTCTTTGGATGATTAAAAAGTTTTGAAACCTTGATTATTTATTCAAAAAATTAATTTACATTATAAATCTTAATGTTTTGAAATAAAATTAATGATCCAGTTGATCAATTGCAATGATAAGCTAATCAAAAAATTGCATTGAGCATGCCACCGTGATGGTGTTCTTAATAGTGATTGCATTAGGCATCGAGAGAAGATAACCAAAAGTGAGGGATTATTTCTATGTTTCCACCTTTATCGATCACTAGTCAATCTTACATGTCCAAAAGTAAGCTTTCCTCAATCCATTATAGCTTTCCCTATAACAAAAATCTTCATTAACCGCATAAGAAAATATATGTACCTGACACAACATCAATTACGGTTAACCAATTACAAGGAATTTCACTAAAGATTTGTAATTGATAAACACTATGAAATTGTATGTTCTAATAAAAGTAAAACCCTTCTTCCAGTTTTCTACAGTAAGTCTCCTCACCAATATCGATATTCATAAATTCTCATAGGCGTTTAACAATTAAGCATCACCAATCCTATTCGGAATTTATATTTTAGTCATTGACGATTATCATGTGCTTTCCGTATTATGTTATTATAATAATTTCTATAATTACCTAAACAATTTAAGTGACCACTTGCTAAGCTAGAAGAATAATAACTCTCATGTAATAATACAAGGGAATACACACTCAATGGAGAACATCTTATTTAATATATATGTATATTATTCACAGGTATCCATTTTACTTAGGTATTAGATCATAATGACCACTCTGCTTGGTAAGACAAGATAATTGGAAAACATAGGGTATCTATGTGTTCACAAGATTGAGAACTTACTTAGCGTGGTATCTTATATCCATTCACAAGGTGACAACTAATAAATAGAAATAACTGACCACCGATTACATCAACCTACTAAATTTTGAAGTCTCCATTTCTATAATTTTAGGTTTGACATAACATAAGTATAATTATCTTAGCACGTTATAGTCTTACCAATGAAAAATAATCCTTACAGATAGGAGAAAAATATTACTAATACATATATTATATTTCACTGACCATATCAGGAATCGTGCGTGTTTAACATAAATCCATTAAATAACATGTAAAATATCAAATTTAACATATAATCTTATCTCCGCATGAGAACCTTCATTTGTTAGAAACACATTCAAGCATAATCCCGACATATAATGGTAATATTCACTAACATTATGGATTAATCATTACCAAAGCGTTAATGTAACTATTAATCTATCATCTTCTAGTTGTTGGATCATTCCGTACAGATGTGGGAATCAATGGTAAATGGCTTTAACATATATACCGTTTCCACATCATAACCTTCATTCGTTAGAAACACATCAGGGCATAATCCTGACATAGTGGTAATATTCACCAATGATATTATGCATTAATCATTACCAAAGCATTAATGCAACTATTAATTTATCATCTCCCACCCTTTGGATCATTCCGTACGGATGTGGGAATGTATAGTAAATGGATCTAACATATAATGTCGTCTCCACAGACGTGAGAACCATTTCTGTTAGAAACCTTTCCACTTTCTCATGAAAAACCCTTAGCCCTTCAATATCACACTTCCTCTAGTCGCTGTTTTTGGATCAGTGAAGGAAGAAAGGGAAAGAAACATTCATCTTGTAATATCTAATCTAATAATCTAATCTAATAATAATAACTAATATAAAGAAAAGAGGTATTTTTGGTGAAGCCTTGGTCTAACCTTGATATTACTAATATGACCTTTAATATCAATTATCACTTCACATATATTTAAGGGTAAAAACGTACATTTGAATCAATATTTACATATTCAACCTTACATATTTACATATTAACAGAAATGCCATTAAATTTTTTAAGAACCTGATATTATTCAATATACACACCAGATTTTTGTAAATTAACATATTTGAAAAGCCCTTTGATTTACCAACGTAATGAGTACAACTAGAACATGAAACTTTATTTTACGAAAAGAATATCATTGTAATCAAGTTTGGAGTTGTTAAAAAGAGTAAAATTCAAGCATGTGCATCGAACATGTGGTAAGATAAACCCAAATCTTTAATTTCATTAATTATTTTTACATGCTATGTCTCGAGCTTCGTTCGGTATGCCGATTTTGTTTACATATTTATGTGTTTTTTCCTAATATATTTGTTCTAGTCTTGTTTGCGTATATATGTCAATTTAGCTGATGTATTTATGTGTTTGCCTAATTTATTTGTTTTGGTCTTGTTTGTGTAAGTCGATTTTGTGATTTATTTATGTGTTTTTGCCTAAGTTATTATCTGTTTTGGTTTTCTGGTCTTCCATGATTTGATTTTTTTTCTGAATCATTGGTTTGATTTAATTAATGAATGAACTTTACCTCATTTTCAAAAATGAATTTCTCGAAGGTTTCTTCTAAGTTTGCAAGTCTTAGTCTATTTTGTACAGAGGGATTTTTTTTTTCAAATGGTCTTTACCACCAATTGACACTTTGAAAGCAAATGGTAACGACTCTAAGAGGGTACCGAAGAAGTTGCAGGGCCAACATGAACAAGATAATACATGGTGTTAAAATAATATGTGGTTCTTCGTTTATCTTCCGTAACCACGATTTTGAGATGATTAATCGCAATGTACGAGGCTTCATAAGGGACATATCTATAAAACTATGACATGGATATTTGTAGACTTTATATCGTTGGAAAGCATTTTTAAAAACATGCATAATGAATGTAAACATGAGTACCAAATTATACATAATTATTATACTACAATCTAATAACAATAATCAATCAAAAGGGTAATTATAGAAATACGACCTTGTTTAATAATAAGTATCAACTTTTATGGAACAAAAATTTAAAATAAAAATATCATCCACTATGAAATTTGGCGGAGTATTTATTTCATTATTTTTTATTCATGTAGTTTCAACCTCCTCTAGCTCGCACAGGGATATATTCAATCCCTATGTTTCAAGTTGTTTTAGTCTTTAAGTCTCAACAAAGTTGTGATTTTATTGCTGTTCGTATTGTTAATATACTTTACTTGATTAATCGATGTAGACATAAGTTGGAATATGAAAGTTCATATGTCAGGAAATATTAAACATGTACTTAACAAATTCTTGGGTTATTTTTAGTACAGTCTTTATTTTACTCATTATTGACGGTCTAACATATTCTCAATTAACTTGATCTCCATGTTTCCTCTGCTTGATCTCATTCTTGTGTATGATATGATGGTGATTACTTATTTGTTATTCTTCTTTTTTAAGGCAATCACAAGAACGGTAGTTAATTATAAATTGTATTGTTTCCCTTTTGAAATTAGACTTCTCAAAAGAAAAATTAAGAACTGAATACTAGATTTAGCTAGTTATTCATATAACTACTTGAGCGATAATTAAGAACAAAGATGATTCTCGTTTCATGCATGCAATAAATAGAAGAAAAAAAATTATTTTTGATGCATGCTTAATAATTAACAGTTAGAAAATTTTATCATAATTAGTTGACAAATTTATTAATTGTGATTGAAACTCAAAAATATAATTTTTTTGACTTTTTGATTCAGAACCAATTAGTTTTGGTAAGGGCCATATAACCGATGGTACCAAATAAGGATCAACATATTAGTTTGGTACATAGAATTTCAAATATTAAAAGATGGTACTGACACGTCATGACTATCAAGTCAAACTGTTTGTTACAGCATTGCTCAGTTGAACCCACCAAGCATTGGTATGCCAAGTTTGTTGGAAAATTTGTTGTTTGTGAGTGCACTCAAAAAATCTAGTCCTTTTAAATTTTTGATTCAAAACCAATTAGCTTTGACTTAGCTCCTTGTTGTTTGAAGAAACCCTCCACTTCAATTGGTCTTTTTCACTGCAAGACATGAGATAACAAATCCAAAGTGTTCCACTAAGATTTGGAATAGCTGTCCCGAATTCAAGTTGATTATGTTTCGCTTCTTTCTCATACATATTGCAGCAGGAAAATCAACACCACTTTTTTTTTCTTTTTCTATCGGTAAGTTGAAATTATCAACATCACTTAACACTAAACAAATTTAAATAGATAAGGCATGACGACAACGGATACAAATAAGAAGATTTTAATTTTCCATCTCAAAGAGAGATCACCTTTTAGAAATCACATTTTAAGACTAAACTTTGGACAATCATTTAAAATAGAAGGCTATTATTGAGGCGTCACATTCCATTAGAGGGGCGTCACCGAATAGGACAAAAAAGGGTCACCCATAAGTAATTTCAAAAACCCTTTATCTCAAATAATTTTGAAATGACCAAACAACCCTTATTTAGTTAATTTTAATTTAATTTAATTAAAATTACGGTTTGATTCAACTAAACCCTTATTTACGGTTTGAAATGACCAAAACCCTTATTTCCGGTTTGATTCAACTAAAGCTAGACGTAATACAACATTCAAATCCAATTTTACGGTTTGATTCAACTAAACCTAGACGTAATACAACATTCAAATCCAATTTTACAGCTTGAATTTAGTTAAACCTAGACGTAAGTTCTTCATAATCAAATTTTACGGTTGAATTCATTAAACCTAGACGTAAGAGTACATGCAAATCAAATTTTACGGTTGAAATCAGTTAAACCTAGACGTAAGAGTACATGCAAATCAAATTTTACGGCTGGGAATACCACATGCAAATTAGATTTACCGTTTGGAATCATCCAAACCTAACCGTAATGTCTTCGTAAACTATAATTACGGTTGCCAAGCCAACCGTAACACCTTCGAAACGCAACTAAAACTCTATTTTGACTTGATTTTATTCAATCTAACCTATTTTTAGCACAAAAACGAGTAAAAACAAGATGGGTTATCGATTAATACCTAACATAAACCATGGGTTCTTGTTGAGGAGTTTGAAATCGCGATTCTTCAAATTCTTGATTCGGTTGTTGGTGATGAATTTGATCGTCCGATGGTTTATTGAGGAGTGGAAGATTAGGTTTTTAAGTTTTTTTTAGTTAAAGGGTAATCTAGATATTTTGTTTTGGTGTTAGGATATCCCATAACCACTTTTTTTGGACACTAAGAATCCAAGTGAAGCCCCTCTATTGAAATGTGACGCCCCAATAATTATAATAAATTTTCATTCTTCTCAAGCAAAATAAGACAAAACACTTTTTTTTTTTTGAAAACCCAAGAAAGCGGCAGGAACAAAATAAACAGAACATTTTAAGAGATGATCAAGATTTTAAGAAACAAGCACATAAGAAGATTTTCATTTTTCTTCAGAAGCAATGAGCACATTTTTAAAAAGCCATTTTAAAACCCCATAATCATTTAACACAAGCAAGCAAATGGAGAAAGAAAAAATATGGAAGAGAAACAAGATCGGAAGAGGACCAAAACCACCAAATAAGCAAGCAAGCAACAACAACAACAAATAGGCTAGACCTGGACCAAAATTACCAAATAAACAAGCAAGCAACAACAACAAATAGGCTAGACCTTTTAATAAGATGACCCATTTTGTGTCATCTATAGGGCAATTCCTATGGTAATCAACATTTTTTTTTAATTGAGCCACGTGGATGAACAAACCCGATTTTACAGTATGGAAAAAGTAATGGGCGATGCATCATTAGGCGCGCGGGGGATAAAACTCGCTGGCGGCTGTGCTATGAACGTGCGCGGGGGATAAAATTCGCTGGTGGCTGTGCTATGACGCGCGTGGGAATTTAGTCCGCCCTGTTCTTCTTTTCAATCATTAGTTACTATTTGCAAGCAGTATACATTTAATAAAATAATATAATTTATAAAAATATGTGTATAATATAGATATACATCGTAGAATAAAATAATAGTAACATGTATATATATATAATATACATCATTGAATAGAAATAGTAATATGTAATGAAAAGGTGATTAGACTTTACACTGAGCAGTTGTGCTATAAACGCTCGCGGTCAATGTTTCATCCAACGAAGCACGGATACTGATACGGGGATACGGAGATACTGATACGGGGATTCGTCAATTTTCAAAAAATGGGGATATGGGATACGTTGGGATACGTGTATTAATTAAAAAATAAATATTTAATTTATTAATAGTGAAAAGAATCGCATAAAGTAAGAAAATTCTAAAATACTATCTGGGATATCAAAAAAAAAATAGATAAAAAAAAAAGATAACCCATCACTCATCAATATTGAATAAGAATGTTAGGGTTAGACATTTATATACCGCTTTCTATAGAATAACTAGTGTGTAACCCGGTGCTACATGACCGGAACGATGGGATCACCAATTTTGTGTGGCGGCTTCGCCCGCACCCGTGGTCAAATTGCATTAGATTCTTTCTCAATAATCTTTAATTAGATTGATTTTTTAAATAAATCGTAAATTATGATACCCTTTAGGTGTCTAATGATTTGACGATTGAAATTTGGTATGATAAACCTAAATTCATGTATTTGTTTTACCGGCATATATTAAGATAAACCAATGAAATGATTCATTATTGGAAAAGTTAAAGGGTCAACTGGTCAGGTTTTACCGGCATATGTTTGGTTAACATACTTTTTCGATTGGGTGCGGCTTCGACCATTCTTGGAGCTCAACAATTAGTTAACCATAGACATATTTTAGTTAATGGTCATATGGTAGACATACCAAGTTATCGTTGCTAACCCCGAGATATGCACCATGTAACTCAATTCATAATCAATACAAAACATCCAATTTACATGTCCAATTTTACCAATGATTTATTCGAGCATTATGAATTTTCAGTGATTTATCCGCGTTATGAATTATTTTACTTGGCATAACACACGTTGATTAGTATTTGATTTCATTTTATGGATTGGTTTAGCTGTGTCATTTTCTAACATTACTGTCTAAAAACATTATGGACTCCATAGATGAAGCGATTCTAAAAGGAATGTTAATCAAAAGTGGGTTCGATCTAAACATATCAACTGAGGATGAATGCTTTTTTTGTTGCCATTTTGGAATTAAATTACTTAAAAGTTTGGATTCTTACGTACGTCTCCATATGACTTTTTCCATCCCTTCGTCAAATCGCTATGTAGGCTTTGTAAATTGCTAAATTATCTTCGTAAATCAGAAAATGAGGAATTCTTATAGTGATGTTTTGTAAATGAGGAATTCTTATAGTTAAATCTCTTTGAGACCACCAAACAATAAGTTGAATTGGAGCAAAAATTCTATTTTCGTTGGAAAAATACAAAAATATGAAAAATAAGTAAACATGAATTGAATTATCTTGTTGTTCGAAGTGAATGGACAATCACATCTAATATCTAATATAGGCATTTGGGATAATCAAAGAGATGAGGCATGTGGTGAGTACAATCATAGTATGAAAAGAGAAACAACCATTCATCCACTGCCAAAAATAATAAAATTATCAACAAAAAATTAGAATTAGAATTTTCAAAATTTATACAATTGAAACACAGCAAAGAATTAAAATAAAATGAGACGAAGTCAAAAATTAAAATGAGATGAATTCTAACGACAATTTAATAATAATGATAACAAAAATGTAAGTGTGTAACGACTTAAAATGCCTTCGATTACATCATGAGGTTCTACCGAAAATGAAACAAAATCTTATGTTTCGAATATGATTCGAATAGACTGGTTAGAAATGCCTTGAAAATGGCATCGATGACTGGTGCTGATTAAAACATGTAACCATTTCAAGAAATAAAATAGGAATACTATATCTTAAAGTATATCCCAAGCTGCGCAACAATAAATCATAAAATAAAAAAAGCCTAGACCACGCATCAGAATAACATGAACTACTTCCTGACTCAATATACTCCCGGGCACCTCAGTTGCAAGCAATTACTTCAACATGCAGGTACTCCAAATCTAACAGAAAACAACTAAGCGGAAATTGCGGATTAATATTTTTTTCATAATATATTAAGCTGGGTGAAACACCATATTCAATCATCTGCCTTGGCATTTTGTGTTTGGGAGTTGGAATTTCAATTTTGAATTAAGAAATACCATGCCTTGACATTAATAACCTTTGGCTTCAACTATCCACATCCATTTTGCATACCTTAGTCGTTAATGGAACCCATAAGTAAAGATAGTATATGTAGAAGTAACTCAACATAAGGTATTTTTATGTTAGTCTAAGAACCGAGAATAACATTAATTTTAAACCCCAACTTGTCTAGCTACAGAATATATAAGATTGATTACAAACCCTACTTGCATCAAGAATTATCAATGCTTACTCCAAAGACCGACCTTAAACAACATGCTTCAACTCCAGCACTGAATTGGCTACAAAAGACGGCTATTCACTATTATTTCTATCGTGAAATAGTAAGCACTTCCCCATTACCTCTATCAAGCCGCACAGTCTCATGGCTTTTCAAAATGCGAGGTGTAATACTCACTCCCAAAAGTGCGGGGTGTTAGTGTCGCACAACGAATATAAAATAAAAACCAAATATCAAAAAAAGATACATGAAAATAAAATAGATAGAACGCTCTTAAGCTACTTATTGCAGAGATATGTAATTTATGGCTGGTTTACTTCCAAAATAAATAGGTCAAATATATCACTGACATCTAAGGTTCTTGGTAACGACCCTTGGAGGGTCATAAAGGCTGATTCGACAATGGGTTTCCTCCCAATATTGTACCTCTTTTGGTTAGATGAATTTTCTTGGTTTATCCAGGACTCCATTTCTAAGGTTACTCATAAAAATATAAATCAGTTTAGAAATTTAGAATAAAACCAAATTCGAGGTTGAAGCTTCATCTATGGTAATACGGGAAGTTTAAAACACCTGCCATGATGCTTCTGACATTAAATCACGGGGATATCCCACAACACATAAAAAAAAATTGTATGAAGAGATAAATAAAGTAATGTTTAGCTATATTTCACCATTCTTTCATCCATTTTCTCCACATCGGCCAAGATTGCATTAGAAGCTTCATCAGTCACTTTAAGTTAGATCTGTATCCTATAACAAACACATACATAATCCAATCTTAGAAATATTAAGTGTCAATCAAATATGTTAGTTTGAAGTGTATTTTATTTTATTAAGTGTCAATCAAATATGCTAGTTTGAAGTGTATTTTATTTTATTTTTCTCTAAACATGAGAAATTTTTTGATGGGGGCGCGAAGGGGGCTTGGGGACTAATACGAAATTCGCATTTGTCTTTCAATTCTTGACGGTTTTTTCCAATTTGAGTTACAATCTTTATACTCCCAAATTACCCTCTTAGTCAAAATAATTTTATTAGTTATAGAACAAAATAATTTTGTTTCAATTTTATACTCCCAAATTACCCTCTAATAAAATTATAATTTTATTAGTTAGATATTTTATTTTTCTCTAAACATGAGAAATTTAATAATAATTTTATTAGTTTTATATAACTAACCTAAATTAACATCAATTAATTATCTAAAAATAGTAACTAACCTAAATTAGCGTCATCACAAACCGATATTAAAAGGAAATAAGAAAAAAAATGATCTCACGTATATTCTCTTATTAAGTCCTTTTTTGATTTTTAAAACCTAAACTCTGTTTTTCTTAATTATTTACGCTTCTTTAAAATGGTATATGTGATCATCAAAACTCTAGAGCTATTTAAATTTACGCATTTTTTTTTATGATTGTCTTATTATTTAACCGTTATCGATATCTTTCTTTCGCATGGATTACTATTTCTTGCTCATGTTACATAAGTATATCGCAATAAAAAAAAAAAAAAAAAAAAAAGGTGTCACGTCCCCACAAACTAGAAGAATGAAAGTACTTGCTCAAGATATAATTAACTAAGTAATGGCATATATTTTCTTCCTTTTTATCGGTAAATATTCCATTTTAAGGCGTTTAAGCTACCATTTATTTAGGAAAAAACAAACTACCACTAATTTAGGAGAAGTTATATACGGTTAATAAGATTTGTTTTGCTTTAAATGTAGGGTAATTTAAGAGTATCGATCGTAACTTAAATTCGTTAAAATCGTCCCCAAAAACGGAAGACAAATGTCGGTTTTTTATTAGTCCCCGTATCCCCTTCAAAAATGGTTTGTGTCACGTTAACCAAGTCCTTCAATTTACACAACCTAAATAGTTAATTTTTGCAATGTCCTTTGTCACTGTATGCATTGTAACACCAGCCCTCTCGTTCGGCTGAACCAATTATTGTTGGCATACATGGGGATGGGGGTGTCTTTTCCTTGATTTTTTTTTTTTTTGATCATTATGAATATCAAACCATCAACCAAACATGACAAAAAGGCAAAACTTACAAAAGATCATCAATATTTCCTAGCAAGCTAGTTACTTCCAACAGAGATATTTTACCATATGAAATGCACATTAAATAGATCAAAGAGAGGAGAGATTACCAAAATAAAAACATGGATCAGTGGATTTCTCATAGTTGGTGTTGTTGCACATGCAGCCATTTTTATGGTAAGAGATTAAGTGATCAGTAAACCCAAAAAATCAGAAGAAAAAAAAACGACAGAGAGCGATAAAAAGAAAACAAACAAACCCTAAAATTAAGGTTTGGCACTTCCAAATCCTTTTCTGCTCGATACTGATATATTAAGTTGATCATCTTACAATGGGTCTCTTACAATTACAATTACAAATCACAAACTAACTCCTAAATTCCAACCATGATGGTCTCCGTCTTTTTCTCTCTCTCTCATGATATGAACAACTTAAGATTTTCACTGTGATTATAAGAAAAATGTTATTCTTTTGGTTTCATGGCTGAACAAATTTAGTCGGTCCACATTATGTATAAAAATATGTCGACCACGTCTTAACCGCCATCTTTGAAGAGTCCGATGGCAACTACGATCACTCTAAATAGCAAGACAATCCATACTGCACCAAGTATTGTTGTAAACGATCCGTACTAAAATAAAATAAAAATTAACAGTTATGCGAAACTCAATCAAAAATGACTTCCGCTTGATCGATCACAAACATTCGCCTTTTTTCTGGATCCTCTTAACCTCATTAGCGTATACTTGCAATAATTCTATATAAAGATCTAGTGCTACCAAATCATCTTCATATACAAAGAAACTGAAAATAAGTCGTCTTGAAATGATGTGCACTTGTAAACCGAAATACACACATGTAACCGTTAAAATCTATCTTGAAAACTCCTTTGATAAAGAAATGTTAATGATGCAACATTGTTTTCTCAAATTAAAATCACAGCTTGTGGATGCTATAATTCCCACCATTTTTCTTGTTTTTCATTGTCTTCAAAATTTTTATAGCAAGCGATCAATTAACATGGCCCAAATCTTTTGGAAACAATTGAATCCAGTAGTCGTTAATAAATCTAATCACTTAAGTAAGTCCAGCCCCATTCTTACCTCATCTTTCGCCAAACAACAATTCCAAAAGCCTTAAATTCTATGGTGAGCAACCACTATATGTTGAACCAAAATAGCAAAAAGTGTAGACTACATATTTCAATTCGTCAAATCTTTTCTCAAACTAAAAAAGGGTACCCAAATTTAAATTCTCACAACTTAGCTAATTAGTGTTTCCTTAATAAACTTTACTTTTGAATACCGTTCCCTCCCTCCAATTTTCTGATGGAGAATGTAAGTAACGAAAATTTATCTTATAACTCGGATACTACAAAATCTTAAAGCATGTTATTATAAAATTCTTTAAAATACCCAAACAAACAAAATATTGAGGGAAAAAAAGTTGCAAGATCAGCATAATTTATTGAACTTTCTTTGACATTAGTTAACAATTTATAAAGAAGAAAGAGAGTAGTTCATAAGATCTTACCAAAGTTAAATCTAAATTACCACCAACAGCCAGATCAAGTCTACCAGTAATATAGAGCGATTTATGTGCATGACTATATCAACAACCTAAACACCCAAATTCAATTTCACCGAGTCCGTGTCCGGAGGCAGCGGGCGATCGTTACACCATTCGTGCGGGTCGCCAATGGCGTGTGTGTTGTGGGAATTCCAAGAAGGTGTATGCTTGGGTGCATCCAGATGCCTTGTATAGAATTCGAAATAGGACATGAGTGTGGTTTTTTTCCTTTCTGCCGTGTAATGATGTAATGTACATGAGTCGTTTACTGCCAAACTCACGACGTTGGGGCACTCTTCATGTATCAGAAAACTTAATGTACGCCATACTCCCAACCTCGCCATCAAGCTTCCTTGTAATTAAAAAACAATGCTAGGAAATTCTTTTCTATCAACAAAGAAGTCGCGTGCTTTCCTCATAGAAATTCTAATCTTATCTTGGAACCGTATAACCATATGAGTAACGAATCGCTTAGCAAGTGCCTGAGCGCATTCAAATTTCTTGGTTAAGCCTAACACTGCAATTTCATAAGTCAGTAACACATAAGAAAATTCAACCCTTTCTATTAACGATCATTTTACATTTATATGATGCTTTCAAACAAAAAACTAACTTTTTACAGATGAATAAGAAAATATATGTCCAAAAACTCTAATACTTCCCACATGGTAGAAGTAAGTTTCAGCTGCTGAAAATCGGTAGATACATCACAATCATGAGATATCCTACTCCTGCAAAATTGTTCTCTGTAAGCACATGTTTGGATACTTGAGAGTTTACCTACATCTCTCTGATTATATTCTCGAGAACAGCAAGCTACTTTTCCGTCTATCAAATATTGATCGCAAGTCTTTGTACCATACCATCTTCCTAATTTTAACAACAAACGAAACCCAACACAACATTACAATTTGACGAATTTTCATCATATATAAAAAATAAAAGAGATCAAGGATATTGTTCATATAACAAAGAGAAAACCAACTACTCGGCAACAGGGACGGAGCCAGGATTTTTTCACAAGGGGGCGAAGCAAGGTTCGAAAAACGGGTCACGCCTCAGGTCACGGCCACTGGGTGTGACCGTTATACCGTGTTTTTTCGGGTGTGAACACGTTTCGGGAAAAAAACATGTTATTTAGGAAAAAACGTGTTTTTATACGTTATTTTAAAATAACGGGCATTATAACAGTTAAATAGAAAATTAAAAAGAATTATGATTTGAAATTCCTATCTAACGGTTATAACGTGCGTGAAAACAGTTATAACTAGTCTAATAACGTTGTTACAACATTTTTTATACATTGTTATTTTATTCTTTTATTTTCAAAAATTTTATTATAATTTTTTAATCTTTAATGGATTAAGTCAATAATAATTCTATTTTATAAAATAAAAAAAAATCTTTAATTTAAAAAATAAAAAATTGTAAAAAAATAATTTTAAATTGATTTTCTATAAATACGGTTAAACTGGCGTGAAAACGGAAAAAATCATCTAAGAGCTCACATTAAAATGTTACTTAGAAACAAAAAACGTAAAATTCAATTTTGTGTACTGACTAAATTTTATGTGAGGAAATTGACCGGCTGGCCAAACAATAAACAAAAACTCGAAAATGGTTGAGTCCCGGACGTAGGCAGGGGTGATGCCTAGTCTCCTCGTGTAAAGATGAAAAATTTGTAGAGATAAAGAAGTTTTTATGTTGGTTTCTTGTTCACTTTATTTCTCAATATTCTTTTATGTAAAAAAAAATATTGAAAATATCAAACCGGATCTCTTATTCTCAAGCAAATAAACTATAAAAGGACTTCAGTTTGGTTTCAATAAATTTCTCTTTTCAAAAAAAAAAAAAAAACGGGGAAAAATATCTCTAGCCCATTTTGATTTTTTTTATATATGAGGAACCCACCATTAATATGGTGGATATATGGAGCCCATAATTAGGTCGAGGTATTAACAGATTACATAAATAACCTCTAACAAATTTGGAGAATGTTTACGGAAATTATGAGGACACGTGGAAAGTTAGGAGGATATATGGAGCCCATAATTATAGCTTTGAAAAGTGCGGTGGAGGAAGATTTGCAAGCCCAACAATAAAAATCTCTGTACACGGCACCTAGAAATTATGATTACAACACGGAGATCATTACAAACTGGCACCTAGAAATTATGATTACAACACGGAGATCATTACAAACTTTGAGATTAGATTTCGACGTATACCATAATGTCAGAACATATACCATTCATATATATACCACTATAAATCTGTCATCTCTTCTTCCTCGTGAAAAATTGAAAAAAGTAATGGAAACCAGAAACGAGAACTAGAATGCTAGCAAAGTTGATAGATTAGATAGATGGAGAGAGACTATAGAGTATAATATTGATAGACTTTTCAGCAAAAAAGACTGAAACGTGGAAAGATTATTTGATAAGGCGTGAAACGTGGAAAGACTATTGATAGTGCGTGAAACGTGGAAGCTTTACAAGTAAAATAAAAAGGTTAGTGTAGGTACTAAAAATGTTGTTTTCGTAAATAAACGAAACAATCTAACATGAATCTCTATTTATAGCCGTCCAAATATTAATTACGGGCTACACATATATACCATGTTAATGACGGGCTTATGAAAGAGAGAGGTCACACTACCGGGTTTCTCAGAAATTTCCACAAAAAAAAATTATAAAAGGAAACACGTTTTAGTAAGCCATAAATACGTGTTTAGACTAAGAAAACTCAAACTAAAAAATACAAAAAAAGATCCCACTCCCCACGTGTTTATATTAAACCTTAACAAATTAGAATTTATTATTTAGAGGGGGCTAATATTAGACTTACAACTTATTTTAGGGGGGCTGTATTAGATTTCTTCCCAAAAACTATGGGATTTGACGATAACCAGTGAAGATTTTCAAAATTTCAGGGGAGGCGGGAGCCACCCCTGATGTATACACAGCTCCGTCCCTGCTCGGCAATTTCATTACCACTCATTAACAATACCGCAATGAACTCGAAAATCTGATAACAATTACAAATTATCAATATCAAATAAAAACTGGAGAATCAAAATTTATGGAATAATATACAACACATATGGAGAAGTATATTATGGACGCATTGGTACAGAGATATGGAGAAGTTAATTAATTAAAAGAAAGGTGTATATAGTACACGAAAAAGGAATTAATTTAAGAAAACATCTCTCACCTTCTTATCAGGATGAGTCTTATATATGCCATTCGTTATATTATGTATAACAAAATGCCATTCCTGGACATGGGGCCAAATTTATGCTTGGTGTCCTTAAATGTTTCAGAAACCCCCCGCCCGCAAGTAGTAGTTCGACATCATCAAGGATTGGTGGAGGTGGTGGCAAGTCTGTAGTGATTTCAGTATATTGTTGGCTTACTTAGCCTTGATGCAAACACGCTACTTCTAACACTAATTCAAACTCACTTGCAAAATCAAGACACAACTCAAACTAAAGAAAATGATAAAAACCGTGTTAATAGTAGAGTATTACTGCCACCTTCTCTAAGAAAAACTGCAAAATACAAAACCTATCATGCAATACCAATAAAATAAAAAGAGTAAAGCAAAAATATCCGAACCAAAAACAACAATATTAACCGTCTGCATCACTAAGTAAAAAAATTAAAAAAATAAAACTTCGAAATAAAAAATGTGGTGTTGGATATTACGTTGTAGGTATGATGATAATGATCAACCGAAACTCTATTTGACATCGTAACAAAATAATATTTGCACCTGATAAACAAACAATGAAAGTAGATCAAACAAAGAACCCTAAATAGCAGGAAAATCAAAACAAAAACAACGAAATGGTTGTATACAATGTCGTGTATCCTCCCTCATATAGAACTCTGGAACTTGATTATTAGTAAAACTTCTTGATACTTGGCACAACCAATAACCATAATCTCACATCACCAAAGATTGGCAGTTTAGCACGAACATAATCTCCAAGCAAGGTAATACCACCCTTTCCCTGTTTAAAATAGGAAAGCAATCGAATATATCACTGTGACATTGATCAGACACTACTCGAGCTCTTGAAAGAATATAGCTTGGCTGTAATTTGAAAGGAAATACACTGCCAAATGTGATCAAAGCCTTAAACTAAGAAGAAACTACTGCATCCTTAATCTACTAACTACCCACTCTCTAAAACAGCAGCCACATTATTCTAATCCCAAAAAAAGAACCATGATAAACCAAATCATTAAGGTTCACAATTTAAGGTTACTCTACCGAACACACATTTCATCAAAGCAATGCCTGTTCGAAAAATTTGAAATTTTTTTATAAAGTCAGTCATAATTGATGCCCAAGATTTTAAGGATAATGAAAAACAAACAAACTAAATTGATAAATACAGACAACAATTGTGAAAACAAATAGCATGACAATAAATTCCCAGTTGTTCAAGAAAAAGCCTGAACCTTACCATGCAAACGACCTCCATTGATCGAATTCAAAAAGAGACATGATTGTTGATTGCAGCTTAGCTTTATCTCTTCTCTTATTTCGTGTCCAAGAGAAAGCAAAAAAATCAAAAGAGAATACAAAAGAACAATAAACCCCACTGCATAATGAATACACGTCGAAATAAAATAATAAAAAAAAATGATTTGTACACTAACCAATCTCAAAGCCTGCAAGCTCAAACCAAATTTATTAGCTGAATTTCTTTTTAGAATAGCATCACTGGATCAAAATCCATAGAATGAGTAAAAAAATATATGACCTTGTTTCGGTAGCATGCATCGTGTTGTTGTCGAAAAGAGCTGACCTTCTTTCGGTAGCATGCTAGCTTGATTTTCGAAGCTATGAGGCTCGTTGTCCTGTCATCCAAAATTACATATCAAATAATCGAAAGAAAAAAAATATATAATCAAAACGTGAAACTCTATAAATTGTAAAAAATCAAGAGAGAAGAGAAGGATGAAAGATTTATGCATTAATATGGCAGTTAGTTGACAAAAATAGAGTTCATAACATATAAACGCTTTAGCCATCCAAATAAAGTAAGGAAATGTACAACTGTCACTTCAATTGTATTTCTTTTTTTACTCAATTTATTTACATAAATCTATAGATTCGTATATTATATAGATTTCATATAATTTCTACATAATATTTTCCCCGAAATTATATATTATTTTTCTTAAAAAAAACGTCCAAAAATAGTTTGTTTTTCCGAAAATATACCCTGAAGATCTTCTAAGATTTCTTTTCCATTAATTGCTCATGAAAGAATCTCATAAAAACTTGTTTATGTTGATTTTCTTCTTACATGGAAATTCTCGTTTCCCCATCCCAAAAAAAAAAGAGGGTCCAGATCCTCATTGCCAAAACTACCATGTGCCCTCTGTACCCTCTAATAAGTTTACGCCACCTATTTTGTTTAGTTACAGTTATTACTAACCGCTTGTATTCTGCATATTTGATCCTAGCTAATTACGGGAAGTTATTATTTGTTACATATACTCCTTTAAATAATTTGATAATTCATGGTTTTTGATTTAGATCTCGTAGCTCTTCCGTATTTTGATTCTTATGCTAACATGATCTTCAATACGAGAATGGATGGGATCAATATCAATCAAATACTGAATTCATATACTCTATTCTTTTGGAGCATGATCTTCATAGGTATCATTATGATATCTTTAGTTTATCATACTCAACGGTCTACGATTTACGATTTTCTAATTATAATAATTAATTAGAAACTTATGATTTTCTAATTACAATAATTAATTTAAATTTATTGAGCCAATTTCTGCCTAATTACATATTTACAGATGACACTAAGTAGATCAGAGATATAAGCTTAACAATGGTAATTAGCCAAAGGGAAATGAAAACCAAAAAAATGCACTATGTAAATCCAATATACATTCGAGTAAGGGTGGATTAAGAGTATCTGATTCAAAAAATATAAGGTAATATATAGCCCTTCATTTTCTCTTTATTTTGGTATATATGCTTTCCTTAATTAGTAATGATAAACTTTGGAAAAAAAATCTGAACACATTTAATAGCGGTTAAACAGGCAGGAGATGTGGTGTGAATTTACTGGAGGGTACAGAGGGCACATGGGAGAGTTGGCACAGACGATCCAGACCCAAAAAAAATCGTCTAAATAAAGAATCTCGTAAAAACTTATTTACGTTGATTTCCTTCTAAATAAAGTAAGGAAATGTACAACTGTTACTTCAACTGTATTTCTTTTTTTACTCAATTTATTTACATAAATCTATAGATTTGTATATTTTTATAGATTTCATATAATTTCTACATAATATTTTCACCAAAAATATATTATCTTTCTAAAAAAAATCGTCCAAAAATAGTTTGTTTTTCCGAAAATATACCCTGAAGATCTTCTAAGATTTCTTTTCCATTAATTGCTCATGAAAGAATCTCGTAAAAACTTATTTATGTTGATTTTCTTCTTGCATGGAAATTCTCGTTTTTTTTCCAAAAAAATACCTCTGGGCCCTCCCCAAAAGATATTTGTAGATTTTGCGGCTAATCCGAAGGTCCAGATTTCACATTCTATTAACTAAGTTAGTGTGGCGGGGCTTCGCCCCGCGCCCGTGGTCAACAACTGTCTTTGATTAGATTGATTTTTTATAGCAATAGGATACCCTTTATGTATCTTTGATGATTTAGATTTAGTATTAAAAAACTGAATTCATGTATTCATTTTATGAACAGAGATATTAAAATAATTATATACCTATATTTATTTGCAATCGAACATGATTACATGATTTTTTTGTCAAGCTTTTTTTATTAACAAATTATCCTATCCAACAAATTTATATGTAAAAGTTTTGGAAGACATCTCAAATTTGTAAAATGCAATCAAAAGAAGAAGAAAAAATGTAAATGCGAGAAGTGTGGATGTTGTGTTTTCAAAAAGATAGGTTTATTCATGTCGAGATTTAGAAGTCTGACCAATGTAACAATACTACGTTTCATCCAGTTTCGCGTAGCACCTTGTCAGCATTACATTTCTTGAACTATTACTTAAGCGTAGTTCCACGGTACAACTTAATAGGCCTTATTTAAGATTATGATCCATTTAGTTTAAAATTGTCACGATTGGTTGTTGATTTGAAAAGATTAAAAAAAATATACTTGTTGGAGGATAATAATATATTTGCAAAGCCGTGTGTCAAAAAATAAATACTATCTATAATCTTTACTAATAAGTAAACACTATGTTTCCTTCAGGATCCCTTTCCATAATCCCGTCCACTTCGTCATTATGTTCATCTAGCTCGATCAACATTGGCTTGTCATTGCTTGTTTTCTACATAGTCATATCTTTTCTTTTTTTTACTTAATAGGTGGTTGGAGTTGTTCTTTATTAGAAGTTATACTTACCCTTTCGTTTTTATTTAATACATATGCTTTCTCCAAATCATTGTCATAAAGAATAATATGTCATTACGTGCTTTCAAACTGAGATATATGAAGTTTTTTAGTTAATAATTCTTATATGCAATCTGCCCGGTTTTGCATTATGTTATTTACTTATTCTTTCAAGGTCTCGAAACACAAAATGAGAAAAAGTGCAGTAAAAAATAAATAAATAAAGTGGACAAAAATGTTTTTGTTAGTGATGTTATTACCTGGTATCATAATAAAACATACACATCAAGGTCTCATGATAAACAAAATGAGAGTGGCTACAGTAAAAAAAAGAAGATGCTGATGACTTAGAATGGGAGAAGAACAAAAAAAATTAGTGACCTAACAGTGCATATGATTGAGAATGTAACCTGGATCAGCTTGAACTATCTTTTTCTCCAACAGATAACCGGGCGAGTTCAATATCCATGTATGAACATCAATTCTACTTTCAACTTTCAGTATGACTAAACATAAAATCCTTAACCTTTTGATAAGCAAAAAGTCTTGATGAACCGCCAAAACAAACTCCATGTAAACCGTCCCTTCACATCTCTTTGCAATATGGTACATAAAATCCTTACAAAAATTCTATTCGGACCGCGTGTTTGGACAACGTCAAAACCACATCCTCACAGCCAAACGTAAAAATGGGACCCCCTATTATGTCCCGTGATGGGCCCCACATATTTGTATTTCTACACAGTTTTTAGCTGGTTTCAAACGGCGGTTCATACAGAACCACTCAAATCCTTAACCTTTTGATAAGCAAAAAGTCGTGACTTACCGCCAAAACAAACTCCATGTAAACCGTCCCTTCACATCTTTTTGCATGGTGGTCCCAAAAGTGACCCCTGTTAACTCCAACGGGATGATCCTACCCTCATGTGAGAGGGTGGTTTTCATGTTGTTTTTTACGGACGCTTCAAATAAATCCACTGTTTGATAAGTGAACCAACTGGTATCACTTTTTGTGCCTTTGGAAAGGACATCAATCGACCAACCGGCACCAAAGGAGAGTTCTACATAGATTCATTTATTATGTCAACTCGACGTAAATAGAAATGAACCTTCACTATTCGACGCAGTAATCCTATATCCGACATTATAAGATCATATATATAGTTCCTACTAACAAATCCAAAATACTATGGAGCAAAAGTGATTAAGTAATGCAATTCGTACCTTATAGCGTGAGTAATCAAATTCGGAGAAGGTGGAGCACAAAAGATAACATATGGGCATTTATACGATGCTTCAAGAGTTTCTTTCAAACTCCCCCATGACTAACAGATTTTCTAGGGAGTTTGTGAGACTCTTCTAAACTCTCCCGCGACTAATGGGGATTTTGAGAGACTCTTTCGAACTCCCTCACGACTAACGGGTAAAAACTAAACTACACTCAACTCCCCAACTCCCTCGAGGACTAACCCTTGTAAGAAAAAACTATTGCATTACTTGATTTATTAACTACCCACTCTTTAAAACAAAGAATCACGTAATTCTATCTCACAAACACACACACACACACAAAAAAAAACATGATAAACCAAACCAAGCTTCACAACATGTTAAGGACATAACACTTACATTTTATCAAAGCAAACCTGTGAACAGGTAGCACCGATTCGCAATTTCTTGGGCAACAAATCTTTTGCTCTTTGCGTTGTACCTTTGATCCATTAAAATCTGTGCTTAGTATTTTGATCGCTTGTTATATTTTAATCAACAAAGTTTACGGAACGCAACCCTCAATCTTTATTACTCTATCAAATACATTGTAACAATTCATATATATCAGAGCTATATTACTCTATTAGCTTGTAACTACAATAATCTAGAGAAAACTTCTCCAGCTCAGTTTTAGCATAATACCAATAAGCAGCTATCTAAATATACCCAAAATAATAATTTTACATACATGAGTTAACGACGATCACAAACCTTGTTATCTCCATATGGCATAATTGCAAAAATTTGTTACCACCTTTTTATTCGCAAATTTGACAAACCATTGCAAAGCAAAACATAAAATGCAACGTTCAATCACATGAAAGTTGGAAAATTGTGTAAATGTGTACTTTAAGTAAAAATGTGTACTATGAGGAAACCTCTAAAAGAAGGTAATTTTAAAGTACAAAGATGCACAAATCATAATCTTAAAGTACAAATATGCATAGTCAAACTGTGTAGTATGAGCAAACCTGCCAAAGGTAATCTCAAAGTACAAAGATGCACAGTCACTTTCCAATATGTCATTGGCAGGAAATGTACATGATTCGTTTCGATTGCTTAAAAGTGAAGCCATATACACCAAAAGTATTTTGGCGGTAGAGTAGGTACATTCCACATTAACTTTAAGGAAGATCCAATGGCAGATTGCTCTATAAAAATTCCCAAAAAAAATTATTGAAACAACACACAGTTCATTTTTAAAACCACAAATTTCATGCCCACTGAAATTCTAAAAAGTAACCAGATTCTTTTGTGAAATAATTTAGGAAAGAAATAGCAACAATCCGGATACCTTCACCACTGTCATATTAACAAAAAAGAAACTAAGAATATGCCAGAAAAAAATCATTTCAAACTGTAAAAGCAAAAACCAAGCTCGACTTGGGGTTCAACCAATACACCTGATCGCGTTGCCAACAACACAATTAATCTGCTTTTCCAATCATTGCATTATGTCAACAACCCAAATTGTACTACCGAATAATCCAGGACTTAGTGAATGGAATTTCGTAAATGACTCGCTTCTGGTGTATCAATAACCAACGTAAAATGACTCGTTTCTGGTGTATCAATAACCAAGGGACCATGACTCTCAACTTTGCGGGAAAATAGATCGTCTCAATTTCTTTGTGTAATTCATTCACTCGCCTTCCCGGACATTAATTCTTCGGGTGCAGGTATGTGATTCAGTACTTTAATGGAATAATGTAAAATTTAGTCAAATGTATAAGGGTATTTCTCTCATAAACAATAATCCAGCACCATCTCGTTAAATTCACTCTATACGCATGCATCCGACAACGTTTAAATGAATTTTTAAACATCAAGCAAGCACCAAGCAGAATGAGAATGAATTTTACAGGTGGTAGCAACTTCATTATTTTAAATGTGTCCTTCAAGATATTCTAATCTAACTCATGCTTTCCCTGCTTCTGCCACTTCATTGGAAAAAAGTATGAACATAAATTCTTTAATGAAGAAGATATTTAAGTTCAATCACTGTCAATGAAAGTTTTTGGCGGATAACCATGAAATATGCCGAGGGTAAACAGAAGAGCTAAAACTCCAATTACAAAGAATAGAAATCAAATTCTCCTTTACCCTCTTTAATTAAGATATTTAAGTTCAATCACTGTCAATGCCTAATTCACTTGAACATCTACCTAATAATTAAGTTTGCTTGACCTTGTGACGAAAAAGCACTACATAACCAATATTCTCAAGTCTACTATCAAGTAAGTAACTAAAGAATGCCTCAACTGTGATTCAAAACATATTCAATCTGTCAATCTTTAAGTTAAGCCATAAAGGAGAGATGGCTTCTGAGATGGTCTCTAGAAACAAAGATCAAACGACTTACAGAGTTACTTCTGTTTTCAGCAAAGATCCAATGCTATATTGAAAGGAGAAAACATAGGTTGTCTACATATCCATGAATACATACAAAAATGTAGTTCTGCTTAGTTATGGTCAATGTGCTTACTACGAATATTAGTATTTCTTTGAAGCTCAAAAGGTATAGATCTCAGATAATGTTACAAATCCTAAAGTTTAAAATATAGTGTAGATTTTATTCATATTTCACACGAATTTATATTTTAAATCGGAGTTAAAAATGCAATTCTAGTTTTAGAAGTTTTGAGAACAAAGATACCTTGACTTTATCTCTCGGCATTGGAGTTACCCGATAGGTTTCAGATTCAATGTTCTCTCTTTGCCCGAAGTTTCAATGTTCTCTCTTTGTTGTTGATGCTGCTGCTTTGTGCCCACCCAAAATTAGCTTTAGCATGTTTTCTTGCCTCAAGGATTCATGCCATTATAATAGAGCAAAGAAAATTTTAATTGACAGGACAGGGTCATTTTCTTAAGCTATTTCTGAAGGTAATATGTGCATGATATTTACCTACAAACAAAAGTCCATCTTTCCACAACACAAATGATCTCTACTTCGCAGGGTTCTGAATGGAAACTTTAGTAGGTGTGCTGAGATACATCTTCTCAACCTTTACCACATAATATCAAGTAATTGCTTCATCTGCCAGTTTTTGCAGCTTAGAATACAATAGCACATAAATAGTGTTAAGACCGATAAAGAGAACATAACTCGTACAATATTACATGTGTTTAAGAAAAGGGACCTTGGAGGCCACATTGAGTTGCGATTCTGGTTTGCTTCATCATATTCACGGATCAAGACGACTTCACCATCCCATAACCGAAAGTTGTACTTGATAAGTACAGGGAGATATGATCTAAAAAACCCAATACCAATAAAGGTATTACCTTTTTCCCTTCAATTTCCCGGCACTACTTGGATGAGGACCAATAAGTCTCTCTCCCTCACATAAGCAATTCAATGAAAATTGGACATAATTATCTCATGGTGACTGTAAGAATCAATATTACCTCCTCCTTGATTCATCTTTTCTATTGCATCCTATACAAACGTACAGAAAAGTTAGCAGTTGAAATTTCTCAAACACACATCATTAATCAATATACACAAAGATCATTAATCAATAAACACAAAGTTCAGTGTAACTTGATTATGACCACATACACGCAATGGTAGAAAATATACACTGATTCCACAAAGAAAGAGTCAAAGGGAACTTATCAAGTTTCAAAGTGAGCAGCACAACTAAGTAGTAATAAAGAACAACCCCCTTACCTCCTTGGAAATATCATTGATCATTACTGATTTCTTCTCAACATCCACAAATTTCACTTCAAGAATATGGCATCATATTCAAACCCCTCCATTGATTTTTTTGTCAATAACAACCATCAATGAGAACCCATCCTCTATTCCTTCTTCTTTCCCGAATTCCTCTATTTGCCATGAAAGAAGGAAAATTAAAAAATCGATAAAACATTAATTAGAGTGCCAAAACTCGATTTGAAAGGAAACCCAATTCATATCAGAGTATCAATTATTATATTTCAACACAATTTCTAAAATCCCCAAATTTATGGAACATAACTTTCCGAAGTTTGATCCCCAAATCGATTAATAACAAATTAGAGCGCCTTTTTCAAGGAAATAGAGAATAGCGGGAACGTTTGAATAAGTTTGAATTTATGTATATAGATAAATTAAACGACAAATGAGAATTACCTTTGACCGAAACCATCCACATCCATTCTACCCAGCTTTCAATGAAAACCCATAAGTAAACATAGTATCTGGAGGATAAGTAAACTCCACATAAGTTTCATAAACCCATGAGCGTGCAACGGAATGTTACCGAAAGACTGTGGTCCCTTCACAACATTCAAAAGTATACGCAGATATGTGTCTACTTCATAATGTTAACAAAATAAAGGATATCAAACATCATGCAAAAATGAACCGTGTTTTCTCAAATAGCTTATTAAAAAAGGATCATAAATATATGTTGAAGATATACGTACCACCAACCAAGATGTCGAAAAAAAATGGTGCTTCAATCCAACTGGACGGTTTCCAAGACGTATGCTTTCTACCAATTAAACTCAACCCCTGGTACAAAGAACGATGGTCGATCACCTCCACTATAAATATGAGAAATATAAAGTAACCGGCCGCTAGTTTCTCTACCTCAACTATTTCACTTGGTTCAAGCATAAGCTTATCTTGAGAGCATTACAATATATCTTATACCATGAACCTACTTTTCTCACCATCCTTTCTTACATTTCTGAGATCATGAAATGAATTGACATATTTGTTTACGATAAACAATATTAATGATTTTTATATTTCTTGAGTTTCAAATTCTTCATACTCTTTATACCTTTGAATTTCTCACAATACATCCCAAACTAATTTGGCCGAAACTCACAAAATCCACAAACCAAAAATTATACTTAGGTATTGACGTCGACTTTCGAGTTTTATGTTTTGTGTTGATATATGAATATAGACATCCTCGCTCCATTGTATCGCCCACTTACGATGTAGACCGGCGTCGCCCCTAAAAGTGAATGTATATGAAACTTTCCGGTTACTTCAGATACAAAAATGAATGACTCGCCACATAAAAGAGCATGACTATTTGTTACGTTTACTTGGAGCTGACGCCAAAAGCTAACTGAGCAGCAGTATAAAGGGGAATGGTATTAGCCTTCCTAGCTTGAATTGGATTAGCGTTAACGTGTTCATTTTTTTTAATAAAAAGAGATGTGATGTACTAATGCTAACCAAGTTCAAATTTATGAGCGTGCAGTTTCTCCTCTATAGAATGGAGAGTTCAATAAATTTTCCTTATTTTATCCTTGATATCAATTGACAAGTGATTCACAATTTTGATAAGTAAGAACCGACAACATCAACCCGAACAATGTAAAATACGCATACCTTAGTGCTACTTCTCACATGCAAGCACTGCAATTTATTGGCTTTCTACCCTTCCACTTCATGAGACTCAAACTTCGCAGGTCCAGATCTTGAGCTTTTCTTGCCTTCGAGTTTATTAGTTAAATGACAGAAACCAAATATACAACCTGTCAATGAAGATATCAAACTCAGGATTGGTAAGAATTGGTAAGAAAATAGTAAGAAAATAAATTGTAACAGCTTAATTACTGAAGACATGATAGTAGTTTCATTTGAAAAATCTGGTACAGATGAACATTTAAATCACTGAGGTAATTTGCGTCAAGATTTTTTTCTTTTTCTATTTTGTCTCTTCAAAGGAATCTTTTTAGAATTTCCAGACTGCAAGTGATTTGGTAAAAAGATTTGCAAATAGAAGGAAGACTATTCAAATAGAACAAAGATGAAAAAATATAATGCGAAAAGATAATGCTTTCGACAAAGATATAATTAATTAAGCACAAACGATAATTATTTCGTTTAGCATTATATTACAGAATCACTGTAACACCAACCAACACATACGGCATTCACTAATTTTGTTTTATTACAGAATCACACCAACCAAACATTCAATGTATATTACAGAATCACACCAACCAAACATTCAATGTATATTATCGCTTGTATAAACCTTTGTAGCTTGGACACTACGAAATTTCTCAGATTCTTTCTCTAGCTTGGACACTACGGATTCTTTATCTAAATTTGGCATAAGTTGCCAATGAATTAACCGACCCCGGATTAATTTCTTTGATTCTTTATCTGAGTTCGGCATAAGTTACCAATGAATTAACCGCCCCTACCCGATTTGTTTATAATCATAAAGGCCCCCGAGGACATGATGGGGCAAAGAAGACCAACAGAGGCACGTGTGTACCAATTCAAAGATGAGTAAGCACACAAAATTCCAAATCTTGTTCTAATGGTTCTAGTATAAATCTTATTTCTTAAGATCGTGTACCAACATTTGCAACAATCGAAAAGGAAAGTGGAGCCATGAATAGTACAACTCGAGGATTTGAATTTAGGCCACTTAGAGTTAACATAAGATTTCCACAAAATATGAACAAATTAATCCATAGAAGATAGTGATAATGCAAAGATCATGATGTTTCTCTATTAAAGAAACCATTTCTCATGAAGTAGAAAAAATACAATAAGTACACCGATAATCGCGAAAGCAGTGATTGTTATGCAAAGAAAAATGTCTTGTGATTTTAGTGCAAGACGTATAAAAGTTCTTTTTGCCAACTAAACATACCATACCTCTCGCAGTCGCAGCCAAGTTCCTCCGCTGTCCCGAGAGTAACATACGTTGTTATTGCGGCACACAAGTGGCAACCCCACTCCATAGAAACAAATATGCACTCCAAAAAACATATGCAATCAAGCAAATTTCTGGATACATCGATTACTATTCATCGTCCTTAGTGCCTGTAGAAAAAAAAGATAAACGGAGAGATGACTAAGCAAAGAGAATTCTTAATGTCTTAATTGTTTATGACTAAAAAGAATAAGAGTGAATTAGTATTCTTACCTATGACACAACCTTCATTTTTAAATATTGGAAATTTTACGTAGATATGTCGATGTAAACACTTCCTACAGAGATTTGACGGAGCACCCCATCCATATTACGAACTAACTGCAAAACTAACAAAAATTAAAGCTCAGTTAAGAGTTCGAACCATCAAAAATACCCAAGAAACGTACACTACCAAGATTCTTCCGAAGCGCAAAGCTGCAAATATATAGGTGAGACATAATTGCATTTTGTTCTTCTGCATGTTCGACACGAATTAATCAACCCATTTTTGTCATCAGTGACACAATTAATCACTTCTTGGTTAAAACCAATAAACAAACGTATAAACTGAATTGCAGTCATTTTCACTATACAAAACCACAAAAGTGAAGAGTAACCTCGATCGTACGCATATGCAATAAAATTAATCCCATAAATGTTGCTAAGAGGGAAAACCTTTCAATAATACTTGGTAAATGCAGCAATAACAGAATCCTTTATATGTGTCACAGACTGGAATATCGTATAAACCCTTCAAAATAGGCAAGAAAGATTTCAATGAAAAAAAGATTTACTGTGAAACCTCTCAACTCAGCTTTCCCAAAATCCTTTTCCTGCACGCAAATCTCATGGTGCGAGAGAGAAAAACATGAAATGTTAATTGACCTGCCAAAAAAAAATGGTAACCCTGATAATAAAAAAATAAATAGAGAATAACATGCGTCCACAAAACAAACCTAATCCCTAACCAGACAAAAAAAGAAGGAGAAGAAAGAAAAGAAGGAAAAGAAAATATAATCACGAAACAATCAAAAATTAGCAGAGCTGCAAAAAGAATATAGTTAGCAGAGCTGCAAAAAAAAATATAGAGAAGAAAAGAAGATTCGAGTTTAGGCTTTCTCATGAACTTTACAAAATCGCCCAACTATCCGATCCTATATGTATATATATGGTGATAAAAACAGGTGCTTTTGGTAATATATTCAGAAAGTTTTGATATATGCGTAAATAGATGATACATTCAGACGTGGTTAATTTTAAATTTAAATATAATCATGCATTTTTTTCTTTTTTGGATGATTCTAAAAATACCAAGTTATTTTTTTTATTTCCAAATATATTATGTACCTTTTTTTTTCTTTTTTGGATGATTCTAAAAATACCAAGTTATTTTTTTTATTTCCAAATATATTATGTACCGCCATAAACGCGTACCAACTTCCAAGAATATTCATTTTATTAAGAAAAAAATAAGATAAGGAAGGTTAAAAATATAATGCGTTTATTAAGAAAAAAATAATATAAAAAAGGTAATAAATATAATTAAGGAGAAAATAAGATACTTTCTCTATGACTCATATATTAAGAATCCTAGCTGTTATGGAAATTCTTATGATTTTTCTTCTGTTATGGAAATTCTTGGATTTTTCCTAAAAATAACTACCCTAAAGATTTTCTAAGATTTTTTAAAAATTATATATGTTGATTTTCCTTTTACATGGTAATTCTCGTTTTTTTTCTCAAAAAAAAAAAACCTGCCCTCACAAAAGATATTTATAGATTTTGCCACTAATCCAGAAGGTCCGTTTCATTAACTATTAAAAATTGACGGCCACGAAATGTAAGGGGGCTAACTTTGATTTCGGCCAATCAGAGCGAGGGTTACATTCACTCGGACAATGGGAAGGAGGTTTTCGCAACTCTCGTGGTGTGAGAGATGTGATTGGGTGTTTAGGTTGTTGATTTTTGATAAATACGAATATATTAGATATCTAAAAATATTTAACATATTCTGTATATAAATATTTGGCAATATATTATATATATATATCTTATACTATAAGAAGTGTCCCCTCTAGAGTATCCGAGAAGTATCCCAAAAGTATCCCCTACCCTTTTCGTAATTAATAAAAAGGGACACTTTAAATGGGGTGTCCGATCGTATCCCCAAGTGTCCGACACATCGATATCTCGTCCAGACACGGATACGTCACCGGTTTTGAGGTGTCCGTGCTTCATAGGTTTCATCCTACGTTCTATGATGATTCACCAGGTCTTTCGCTCGAGCGCTTGCCGTTTGAGGATAGCTCGTCCGGCCTAACATCAAACGCTCGCTACATCCTCCAACTTATTGAACAAACCAACAAATTTGTTGGTTTGAACATCCATTTTTCATGTTTGTTTATTCCATAGTGGGAGCAAAATGAACAAACTATCATGTTTGTTCATTCCATAGGAACTGCTCTTAGTCTGCCTAATTTAAGGAGGAAAATAAGGGTGTGGAAATAACAGTCTCTGAGTCCTAGTTAGCAATTCGCCGAATCATTCGCGAATCTTCGTACATCTATAGTCTGCCCAATTTAGGGAGGAAAATAAGGGTGTGGAAATAACGGTCTCTGAGTCCTAGTTAGTAATTCGCCAAATCATTCGCGAATCGCGAATCTTTACATGTACGTAGCGGTCGGTACCGAATCAAACGGGCGTCCGATTGAAACATTTTCTGCCTTGTTTCCGTGTTTCCAAAGAATTGTCTACGGAGAGACTCGAACTACTAGCATATAACTCCATGAACCTTGCTCCACTGCACTGAGCCATTGCGTTTTTGATGTTTACAGTACATATATGTAAAATATATACGATATTTCGTACACTAATCACACCTCTCCCATGGTTTCTTAATATTATAATCTTTGTTTCATATTTAATACATGCTGAATTTTGTATCCCGGATTATACAAATTATACATCTAAAACAACCTGGGGTTTTTAGGGGCGATCCCAAAAGAATTAGGGGCTGACACAAAACGACAAAAATCACATGTCGGTAGGTTATTTCACAATTCCAGAGGTTATTTTCGGCGTTTTTTTTAATCCCAAACTACCCTTTTACAATCGGTAGATAACTATACAATCGGTAGTTAATCAACAATCGGAGTAAATTTGGTTTGTATAACTTCCGAATATAAAGTAAAATCCTTTATCTTTTGAATTTTGACTATCCTATAATGGTAGTCAAAATAGTTATCTTGACTCCCGATTAAAGTAGACCTTTGGCAAATATCCTACCATAATCGTAGGGAATTTAGGTTATTTAACTCCCGAATATAGAGTAGCCCCAAAATGAGATTTTGCGAAAATCCTTTTTTTGGAATTTTGGTTGAGCCTATAATCGGTAAGAAAGGAAGAGTTATCATGACTTCCGATTATACAAAGGGCTCTCTTTGCAAATATCCAACCATATTCTGAGTCAAGATAGTTCATATAACTACCGAATATGAGTAGCCCCAAATTCGATTTTGTAAAAATCCCACCGAAATTCAATTTTCTCGTGGGAAAATTTCTACGAGACGCCGTCTCTCGCATTACTAGCTGGGGGCGCCGCCCTAGACCCAGCGACTCCGACCCGTCAGTCGAACACAACATGCAAGGGGCTACGCCCCGACCCCCTGCACTCCCTCGTATAGCGTCTGGATTGTATTCATGCCCGCACCGAGCTTTTTCAACCGCATTGGTTGAGCCTATAATCTGTAATAAATGAAGGTATCCCGACTTCCGAATATATAGTTGCCCCCCAAAATGAGATTTTGCAAAAATCCTCTATTTTTCTAATTTGGTTGAGCCTATAATCGGTAGTCAAAATAGTTCATATAACTACCGAATATAGAGTTGTCCCAAAAATGAGATTTTGCACCCAGTAGCTAACTAAACTACCGATTATGAAGGGGCATACAAGTATTTTCATCCTATTTTGTCTTTTGTGTCGCCCCTAATTCTTTCGGGGTCGCCCCTAAAGACGCCAGGTAAAACAAATTGATTCATACATCTAAAACAAATTATACACGTATGTATGCAGTTCCGAATTATTGCCGATTCACGGACCGTTGTCCGGATTGTTGGCCGATTTTAATTTCCAGGGATCCGAATAACACACGTACGGCCGTTCTGAACTCCGAATTCCTAACTAGGCTCTGAGTTTCCGGTTCTCTCTTTAATCATATTTGCAACCAGAACCAGTTTTAGGGCACCCGAACAATCCCACACTCGCAGCAGCAAATTTTCTTTGAAGTTTTGTAGGTAATGGGTTCAGAATTAAAAACCCTAACTCAAATTGACGGAGAAACAAATCAGCTTCAGAAAAGACAGAAAATTGAACCAAATCCAGAAACCCTAGTATCGCATAATGAATACCAGTCTCAGAATCTACCAATACAAAATTCAGACCACGTTTATTCTCAGAGTTCTAGGTATGTAGGATTTCATGGACAAGATCATAATGCGAATGCCATTGAAATTGCTGCTCAGGATGCTGTTCTTCGTGAACAGGTAAGTTTCTTTCTGTTTCATTATAATTTAAAGTTTGTATCCTTTTACTAAGATTTATTTGTTCTATATAATCTTCAGGAATTGGCTACACAACAAATTATACATACTCAAAGGTAAGTTTTAGGGTTCAAATTCAGTGGTTTTTTCTTCTTTACGAATTCAGTTTCCAGAGTTTGAAGTTTAATTTTAATTCTTAGTGTTATATGTTTGAGCTCAGAGAAGCAAGAGGTGGTGGAGATGATGCTGTAGAAGCTGACAGAGATATTCTTTCAGGAAGATATGACTCAACTGCTATAAAGGTTTAAAAATGTATTGCAATAATTCTTTTCATCGAATTTATAATCTTTATTACATGTATTTATGCTGTTTGGTTATTTTGTTCTTAGGGGCATCTGTTGAGAATGACTACCGATCATCGTGCAGAAATTGCTTCTAAACGTGGCAATTCTGGGTTGCATGAAAAAGGTAGGTTTTGGAGTTTGCTATTTTTCAATATGGATGTTTCAATGTGGGAATTTCACATCTTACATTAAGTGAATCTTAGGCAGTATGCACATATTGTACCGCAAATTGGACCTCTTTTTATGATCTCTATCTTTATCTGTATTCTTTTTGGCTAGACTTTAGGTAAGCCATTTGAGGCTTTTCCTTTGTTCACCATTTAAATTCCCAACATATCCCACTATGTTTATGAACACACTCTTATTGCACTTTTCTTAGGCTGACAGCCTGCTGATGTTTTCTTTTCTCCTAATTACGAAGATAATGTTTTTGTCGTGTAAGTAAAGGTCAAATTGTCAAACCTTTGCCTATCATTATGCTAGTCCTAAACCCAAGTAATCTTTGCAATGTGCATGCACGTAGTAGTCTAGTGCACGATAACCATTTGTTGCTTATTATTTTGTGTATGATATAAAAACTTAGCCATTGACTTCTTAGAGGCGAATGCTCATTCTATTTTTAATTGATCATTCTGCTGATTCTTTTTCTTTTTCCTTTCCCTATGTTAGGCAACAATGAAATTGGAAATGGGTATGGTACTCCAGGTGGAAGTGCTTACTATGGTGCCTCAAGGCCTTCTACTACCACGTCCAGTATGCTCCAAATATCTGTTTCCTTAGTTCATGAATTGTGATTTGTAGTAGGTTAGTGCTCCTGTCTTTAATGCTTCACCAAATTCTGGAGGTGAATCATGAAATTGGCCAAAACCTTCCAGATCAGGAGAAAGACTCGGAGTCAAAGGATTCAACAAAGGAGTTGCCTGAATATTTGAAGCAAAGGCTGAAGGCCAGAGGAATTCTTAAAGCGGACACAGGAAAAGGGGAGTTTTGTAGCTTCTCCAAATGTAAGCTATTTCAACCTTTTGGTAACATAATTGTCTTTTTCTTTGGATAACCTAAACCTAAAGATTCCAGAACCTGTCTGCGTAGCTAAGTCAGCGTTTACATAATTTTGAAAAATGCTCTTTAGATTTTGTAGTTGTTGTAAACCTGGTTAAATAGTTCCAGTGCCCAATGAAACATTTAAAGATGAACCGTTAACCTCACTGTTTACTGACACTTGCCTAACCCATGGGGGTATAGTCTATGTCACTCCAGTGAGGCGTTGTCACAGGTGACACCTAGGCAACATAACATACATGTATTATACCTGCTACACCTGTGTTAACTTTATACATTTTCAAGCAGTGATCCTCCGCATCAGTTGCTTAGTTTCACCAGGCAAAATTATGTTGTTGCTTAAACAAATTAGTGTTTTGAGAAAAAGTTAAATATGTCACACAAGAAACACTATTGGCTGCTGTTGAAGTTTAAGATGTGGAATGTGTCTGCACGTCATCTTAGAGGTGCCTAGTGCAAAAACATAACATATCTTTAAATCTCCAGCTAGTTACTTCCTTATCAAGTTGTTGAAAGCTGTATGACTCTCAACCATTCTTGTTGGAAATCTGTTAATAATTTAAGTCTAGTCTTCTTTATCTCTTTGATTATTTGATGACCTTACTAATAATTTGTTAAAACAATCAACTTTCAGAAGTTGGACATACAGCCAAATCAAGCCACTGCTGTGACAAGGTTGCCACCTGGATGGGTCAGTCTTCTTTGTATTATTACTATTGATGTTCACCATATCCTGGCTCTGTGTTTGCCTCAGCCACTTCTTAAGCTTTTGCTTCAAATTGATTTTCTTTTCAGTTTGTAAGGCAGTCTGAGTCTTTGTATTACTTTCTCTAAGGTTTCCATCTTCTTATTTCTCTATGAAAATTAGGAGCCCTCTTTCCAATATATATGAATGTTTCTTGTTCTTTCATGTGTAGGTTGAGGCGAAGGACCCAACATCCGGTTCGTCATATTACTATCACGAAAGTACTGGGAAAACCCAATGGGAGGTTCCTTCTGAGAATTTTGGTAGTGGACAACCTCCATATTTACCTCCACAACAAGATTGGATTGAAACATTGGATGAAACATCAGGTGGGTGGTAGATTGGTTCTTTTTATCATTTAGTTTAAATGAGTGTTGGAAAAATACTTAGAGTTCTTTTCTTCCAACAGGTTGCAAATACTATTTCAATACAAAAACACATGTATCACAATGGGAAGTCCCAGAATCACTAAAGAAGGTTCCCTTGCAGCACAATAACGAGACGGCTTCTAGGAATACAGTCAACAATAATGGGTCAAGCTCATCCTTCATGCAAATTAAATGCATGGGATGTGGTGGATGGGGATTGGGTCTTGTCCAAGCTTGGGGCTACTGCAATCATTGCACCAGGTATAGCTGAAATGGTGCTTTGCATCTCTCCTCTTTCTCTCTCCTCTTTTATATTACATGTTTACAAGGATGTGGCCTGTGAGTTTTGCATTCTCAATTCAATATGGTATAACCGTATAGCTAACTCAACTAACAATGCTCCATTCTGAATTTAGTATAACATCACCCAAGTGTTGCACATAATTCGACATGTCTTTAGGAGGTATAGAACCATGCGTAACTGACCCACACCTATAGCAGACAACGAAACCACAAAAAGCTAAACACACAGCTCCAATGTTTTTGTGTATTTCTTTGATTCTTCGTTCTTTTAAGATTTTTTGTTAATGAAAATCAGATTGACAAGAAGTCAGAGTGTACTGCTCCTGAATAACTTGAAGTTTTGAACTGTTCATGAACATAAATACTAGACAAAGAGCATTTGGATACCAAAGGGAAAAAAGAGAGTAGAGAATAACATTTGTTGCCTATCTCAAAATTGTTCGAGATTCGAGTAGGACTGTTTATTATTACATCACTTAAAATGCTGCAGTTAACCTGTCACCATAAAACCAGATCTGGCCATTCAATATTTCTTCATGCAAAGACCTTGTGGATGAGTCATGTAGAGTAACTAAGTGGTATGAAGATTTGGAGCCTTTTTGACAATATAAATACTTGACATACTTTTTGATTAAGTACTCGTGGATAAGCGTGCAAAAGGGTCCCAAGTCGAATGCTTTTCATATCTTGGATTAACTACTATTGGGATAGTTTCATGTTTATGGGTATCCTATTATGCAGTGCACTATTTTCATGTTGAAGCTTATATTGAGATTGGAGCTTGGTATTTCTTTCGAAAGTTATCTTCTAGTGCTTCCTTCATTTTTTTTTTCCTGCTGTATTTCCATTCCAAGTGATTGGTCGGTCCTCTTTATTTACGTTAGTAGACCTGGTTTCGTATTTTACAGTTGTTAACTAGTTGAAAGTTCTACATATTTTCGTTTTATTGGAGAATATCTCGATTAATCTTATATCATAGAGCGTATTGGCTGCGTTCTTGACTTATTACTATGATGCTTGTTCTTCCTCGCAAGGAATTTCTGTAATCTTACAGATATCAACCTGCATAGTGTTCCTCATTACTCTTGTTTTCACTCAGATACAAGCTTGATAAGGTGGCTACTAGTTACAAATCTGAAATCTGGAATTTTTAATGTTTTTATTGCAGGGTTCTCAATCTTCCTTATCAGCAGCACTTCCCTAATTATAATAGTCAACATCCATTCAGCAATACTGCAAATAACAGAGAAGACTCGAACAAGATAGTATCAAATAACAGGTAAAGCTGGATTACATTTAACCATTAATGGGCATCGGGTTTATGGCTGTGCAACCAGTGCAAGCATTTATTGGTTTTTCTAGTTTGTTTATATTCATGTTTGAAGATATCCTGGAAAATCAAAAGGAACATCTGCTCTTTTTTAGAAACCACAGAAGAAATATGTGTTGATTGAACTTAATGATTTCATTTTCTATTTTCTAGGCCCAGTTCAAAACCCCCTGTGGGCAAGGGTATTAAAAGTTTCAACAAGAAGCGAACACAAACTGAGGATGATGAGTTGGATCCTATGGATCCAAGCGCTTATTCTGACGCACCACGTGGTGGCTGGTACGTTATGTGTCTGCTATTCAAAGTTCTCACGTGTTCTTATCTTTGTCAAGTATGTGCTGCCACGGCAATGTTTCAGAAAATAACCACATCGTCTTTTACATCTTCAATATTCAGGGTTGTCGGTCTTAAGGGAGTACAACCACGAGCTGCAGATACCACTGCAACGGTATGTACCATAGGGTCCATTTTTTTCTTTTTTGTATATGCAAAGATATATCCTATCATGCATTAGAATTAGATTCAAATCTCCGATTCTTCAAGGACATGTTAATTTACCACCCTGTCGAGATTGTCACGAAAGAAACAATTTCAACGCCACATGTGTGAACGTCGGTACCCAAGGTAATGATGGTAAGATAAACTTCACTGGAATATAAATAGCTATGGAATGTAAATCCTTGAGCGAAGAAGCTGTTGTGAAGCGCACAAATTTCACAAAATGGTCTCAGTGTTGGGCAATCCATGAGCTTTTCTGGCAGCTCTGACTGACTTCGTGAAAGAAATACTAAAACAATCGAATTGATTTTGTTAGTGATGATGAGGAGTCTTATAAATTTGGTCTTTTTTTGATGTTGGGTATGCAAATTTGCAGGGTCCTTTGTTTCAACAACGACCATATCCATCTCCTGGTGCTGTTCTGCGTAAGAATGCTGAAGTTGCTGCACAAACAAAGAAACCTGGCTCTCAATTTGCTCCCATATCCAAGAGGGGAGATGGAAGTGACGGACTTGGTGATGCAGACTAAAGCCAGTGGCAGAGCCCTGTAGGATACATCCTATTTTAATAATATTTTGTTACATGGTGTGGACGTTTATAATCATGTCCCTTCTTTCTGACACTTGACACACCTTAAGGAAAGCAACGCCCAAAGAAAAATGTCAAAAGTGGTGTTCTAGAACTACAAAATCTATTTAAATATTTTTTCCTGCATATACTAAGCGTTCATTAGATTAATTTTAGTTCTACCCCAAAGCATGTTATCTTGTGTTTCCTATTCTTATTTCGATTTTCCCGTTCTATTGTTCTTTAAGTTGAAATATGCAGATTTAAGTTCTTATTTCATTTCTTGCTTTATTTATGTTTTAAATTTTGACCAGCTTTATCCTTTTAAAATTTCTTTTGAGGCTATCTGTCTTTGCTCGGAAGAGCAAGAAATGTTGTCAGAAACTTGGGTTACGGTTGAAAATGAAAGTTTAACTTGCGTTGCTATATTATTCTCTGTTGCAGCTGTCAAAATAAAATAAGATAATTCTCTGTTGCAGCTGTGAGCCTGTGATGCCTCTATATTTCCTTTTTTATTCTTAAATAATTTTTTTGTTTAAAGAACCCCAAATTTCAAGGTGTGATGAACTCTTTCTAGTCATTGAAATCTATGTAAACACTCTTCCGACATTGTGCACAATATCAGACTCGAGCTCCAATTTTGTGCAGAGTCCAGACTCAAGCTCCAATTTTGTGCACTCTTCCAAAAATTGATAACTTGACACTGGAAATTGATCGGTTAGTTTTAGTCAAGTAATTTTATGGACTAGTATTCCACACTTTCTACCTGCATGCTAAATTAAATTAAATTAAATCCCTGACTACCAAAATTAAATCCCTTGTACCAGTATTACTTTGTAAGATTTCTGGTCGGTCCGGAGGAGCAACCTATCAAAGAACGCCACATTACCTTTTAAGGATTCCTGGTTGGTCCAGTGCAGCACCCAATGCCAGATTACTTTTTAGGATTTCTAGTCGGTCCGGTTGATCTGTCAAAAAATGCCACATGTATGCCACTATGGAGAGTGCGAATTCGTGCACTCTTTAACGAGTGCATATTTCACATTTCAATCTCTACCATTGATTTAATTTAGGGAGTTATATAACAAGGGTCGTGATTCTAAACATGAAGGGTAATGGGGTCCTCACTTAAATAATCAACCAATCATAAGAATATGTGAAATATACACTTAGAGGAGTATGAACGGATTTGGACTCCACTATGGATATTAGCTCACCACTAACCATCCAACGCAACCATATGCTTAAGTGAAGAATGTACAACTGTTCAGTTAAGCACGGTCTGTGAGTATGAAACCCTGCAAGCCATATACTCGCCTATGATCTGTCTACTCCAATCATGCATTATCAGAATTAATGGTAGATTAATACCGTACGAAATGGTTGATTAATCGAGCTATTAACACGCTGTCTCACTGACATCTCTCAAAGTCGATTAACCTAATCTAAGGCGTATGCTTCTGTGGGCAAATTTATGATGAAATAATGGGTCCAAACATTTTCACAACCAACCATGGCCGTCTTGCTCATTCTAATATAAATGGGTGTTCTTGTTGGTTGGTGCACTTATGTACATCCCCTTTGCACATTAATGCCAAGTGGCAAAGTGAGTCACCACTCACCAGTGGTACTACTAAAAAGTCAGCAGGATTAATACCATACCTCACATTTATGAAGGAGTAGTTTACAGTTGAGATTGGGACTGATGTGATCGATCGCGAGTTGGATTGTGTTGCAGTAGTTTAATCCTACTTGCAACATGAGTCACCCAGAAGACCCATCCTCAATATGTCAGACATGTACCAATCAGTTCGCAGTCAATGGTCAGGCAACGAAGGTCACCTTGGCTTTACTTGGCTCTGCATGCCAAGCATAGTTGTAATCAGTTCGTCAAAATTTCTTTTATCATGCGTGACCCATAGGAACCCGATCCTATCAGAAACTTTCTGATCTGGAAAATTTTGAATGTGCCGACCGGAGTTACTCCTAGTTCATATGTAGGTCCGAGAGATAAGCCATCCACTTCATAGCTTTGTCACTTCACAGTATTGAAGCGCTTTGACTCTTTTTCTTATTTTCTTATTCTTCTTGGAATTGCATGCAATTAATTCTAGAATTATATACTTCCATTTTAATATAAGGTTGCGTTTGTGAATTGTCGATACTGAAATCTTTTGTACTCATCTTTGGATTTTCTTCGCATATATATAGACAAGCAGATCTAGCATTGCTTTCTTACCTATAGAGCCAGCTACCATCATCACTCACTAACTTCTTGATCGACTTCATCTCTCAAAACACTCACATTCCGCTTACTAAATTTGCTTACATTGAAGAAAATCTCTCCATTTCTTTAGCTTTGAGGAAAAGAAATGGGTTTCACTTTCTCTCGCAGAAACTATATTCATCCTCAACTCAAGCCTATAGTAGCAAAGATGTCTTTCTTTGATGCTTTCTTGTTCTATGTAATATACACCACCTTTTATTTATTCTTTATTACTTTGTACCAGATGAGATGAGTTAGCTAAACTTGTTTGGTTTTGTTTTGCTTAGATTATACATTGGATGGATAAATATGAGGTTTGGCACAGACTGCCAGTACTACTTGGAGTAGCTTACCTTGGTATCAGAAGGCATTTGCATCAACGTTATAACCTTTTGCACGTTGGAGACATCAAGGGCCGAAAATATGACACCGATGAATATTGTTATCGGACAGCTGATGGGAAATGTAATCATCCATCAGATGATCGGATTGGTAGCCAGGGTACATTTTTCGGTCGTAATATGCCTCCGTCAAACTTACCCTACGAGGTAAAAATAAACCGGCACTATAAATGTATTAGCTTGGTGATATATTAGACTTATCAGTGACCAAGGTTTCATTCAGATGGTTTCACGCGATTATAAGCTTAGTGCTAAGATATAAGTTTTACATTTTTCATTAATTATTTGACTAATATACATGAATAACAGCTGCTTGAGCCACACCCATCAGTCGTTGCAGCAAAGTTATTGGCGAGGAAAGAGTTCATAGACAACGGGAAACAATTCAATTTGATTGCATGTTCATGGATACAATTCATGATTCACGACTGGATTGATCACATGGAAGACACTCAGCAGGTTTGCAAGACACTATACATATACAAGAAGCAAAATAAATAGAGGCGAAAAATGGACAGTCCTGCTGCTTGAATGTGGCAAGTCAAGACCGGGCAGCCTTAAGCTCGCACTAGTCCTAGCTAGTAGCGAAAATCATCATGCATATGGTTATCGTTGAATTAATCTCGAAATTTCTAGTTAGTAGACTCTTTTAAGAGTAAAATAATTTAGAATATACTCTAATATTTGTATGGTTTAGTTTATGGGGTTACCATTTAAACACATCCGTCAACATTACAGACATGTAGTAGTGGCCTAGTGGGTATTTAATCTACTGAAGATAAGGTAGGTAGATATGAAACACAACTAATGCCGTGGATTATGTTTTTTTTTTTTTGTGCAGGTGGAAATAAAGGCTCCTGACAACATTGCCAATGCATGTCCACTGAAATCATTCAAGTTTCTTAAAACCAAGCAAGTTCCAACTAATACTACTACTACTTGGCCGTCCGGGGGTAACAACTTCTTGACGAATAACACTGGATCTCTTAACACAAGAACTCCCTGGTGGTAAGAATAAAAGGCTGAATTTCTTTTTACCATTGAAAACAAAAACTAGAGCACCGAATTGATTAGTTCATTCTCAAAGTAATTGTTGTTTTTAACTAGTTGAGATTTTGAACAGGGATGGGAGTGTAATATATGGGAATAACAAAGAAGGCATGGAAAGAATCAGATCATTCAAAGATGGCAAGCTTAAAATATCAGACAAAGATGGATTACTTGAACACGACGAGAAAGGGATACCAATATCCGGGGATGTTCGAAATTGTTGGGCTGGTTTTTCACTCTTGCAAGCTTTATTCGTCAAAGAACACAATACTGTTTGTGACATGCTCATGGTGCATTATCCTGATTTTGACGACGAAAAGCTCTACCAACATGCGAGACTAGTGACATCCGCGGTCATTGCAAAAATTCATACCATCGATTGGACAGTAGAACTTTTAAAGACTGATACTCTTGTAGCAGGGATGAGAATCAACTGGTATGGATTTCTAGGAAAGAGAATTAAGGATATGTTTGGACATTTCTGTGGACCAATATTCAGTGGATTAGTTGGTCTTAAAGCACCAAGAGACCATGGCATTCCTTATTCACTGACTGAAGAGTTTGTTAGTGTTTATAGAATGCATTCACTTCTTCCTGATAAACTTCAGCTAAGGGACATCAACCCATCTTCCATGGACGAATGCCCTCCTATCACTCAAGAGTACGTAATACTAAATACTACTCCGCCACCGTTCTTTATCTCTCGATTCCTCTCGCTAACTGGAGACTTTGTTTGTGTAATAGGATGGCTATGAGAGAAATGATAGGCAAAGAAGGCGAGAAGAGACTTGCTGAAATTGGAATGGAGAAGATGATGGTGTCAATGGGCCATCAAGCAAGTGGGGCACTGACGTTATGGAATTATCCTTCATGGATGAGAAACCTTGTAGCTCATGATATCGATGGCGAAGATAGACCTGATCCAGTTGACATGGCTGCCTTAGAAAGTAATTCTCTTCTTATTTTGTTAACTTAAGTGCGCTTGTTCAATTTGTTGTATGAAATTTAACATGACGAGTTATGTTTAAATGTTTACTAGTTTATAGAGATCGGGAAAGGGGAGTGGCTCGATATAACGAGTTCCGAAGGAATTTGTTAATGATTCCTATAAGCAGATGGGAAGACTTGACGGAAGATGGAGAAGTTATTGAAGCTCTTCGCGAGGTGTATGAGGACGATATTGAGAAACTCGATCTACTGGTTGGTCTTCATGCAGAGAAGAAGATAAAGGGTTTCGCAATAAGCGAAACTGCCTTCTTCATCTTTCTATTGATTGCGTCAAGGTAATATACATGTTTACATGTTTGATCCATTGTACACTACAGATGAAATGATTATGAGTATCTAATGTACTTACTGATAACCGTAGGAGGTTGGAAGCTGATCGTTTCTTTACAACAAATTTCAATTCTCGAACTTACACTGAGAAAGGATTAGAATGGGTTAACAAAACTGAGAGTTTGAGAGATGTTATCGGCCGACATTACCCTGACATGACAAGGAAATGGATGAAAAGTTCAAGTGCATTTTCTGTATGGGATTCATCACCTACGCCAACAAATTTTATACCTTTATATCTTCGTCCGGCGCCCTAATTAGCTTACATTGTTCCGAATATACAGAGATACTGCTTCGATGATGAGTTTGAGTACAATATTCTAGGGGAGCTAATAGAACTACACGTATAGTTTGTATATACAGTAAGTTTAAATGATCAATGTAAGTTCTTAAAGTATCAATTATATTCAATAAATGTTTTGAAGTTTATAGTAATGTAGATGTTCAAATTTCTCCAAGGAAACGGTAGTTTAGCACCGATCCAGATTATTCATTTCATGTGTTTTGGGCTTACCATGACAAATTTTGGGGTCACGGTATGCTATTTTATGTCACTAGGTAGATTTTGGGTTACAGTCCAAAGTCATGAAACAAATCTCGGGATGCAGTTACAGATTTTAAAATATTCTGCCAAACTTTAGGTCCCAATGCAAATTTGGATCACCTGCCGGTGTTTGATTGCGTTTAATCCCCATTGTTAGTGGCCTTTGGACGCTCCAAAGCCCAGGACTCTACAGTACAAATAATCCGTGTTTACTGGTTTATCTAAACTAGTGTTTAACCCGTCTTTACGACCGGGAACGATGAAAATTGACTCCCATTTGGTAAGGCTTCGCTTAGCACCCGTCCCCATAAGGTGTCCTAATCAAAAACTACATTGCAATGAAACATCCAATTACCGTTTAGTATATTAAAAGTTTGAACCAAATTCACCAATTACATATTGTTTAAAGTTTTGCAGAATATGAATTTTCTTAAAGAAAATACATTAGAAAAATTATATCAACATTTGAAATCGGTAAGTATCTCATGATATTGCCAACATCACTACTATAAAAATAATTATTAAGGCTAGATTTGAAGCGTTCTACTCAAAGTACCTCTACAACTACCCTAAGTCTTTCAAGATATTAGTATAGACATTTCTTGCTTATTCAATTTTTGCAACTTAAAAGTAAATACACAAAGTCATAAAAGTATTCTACCTCAGAACCCCAATAATGACTTCCAGTTCCCCAACTATTGTTTGTTATTCACCTGCTATACCCCAATAAGAATTAAGCGGCCAAGTCAATTACTATTCCAGACGCCAATCTCTGAAATTAAATGAAAACTCTCACTCGCTATATAACTATGTGAATATATGATTATAGACACTAAAAAGAAACTCGATATATTAATATAAAATAAATTGATAACTCTAAACAAAGGCAAAGCATATGAAGTGCTTCCCGTTGAAGAAGAATTAATCAATTATTTCTTCAAATCATATTTGCGTTAAGAATTAAGCGGGCAAGTCAATTACTATTCCAGACTCCAATTCTCTCGTTAAATGAAAACTCTCACTCATTATATAATTATGTGAATATATGATTATACACACTTTGTAAAGAAACTCGATATTAATATAAAATAGATTGATAACTATAAACAAAGGCAGAAAGCATACTAAGTGCTTCCTGGTCAAGAAGGTTTAATCAATTATTTCTTCAGAAATCATACTTGCGTTAAGAATTAAGTGGCCAAGTCAATCACTATTCCAGACTACATTTCTCTGAAATTAAATGAAAAATCTCACTCACTATATAGTTATGTGAATATATGATTATACACACTTCGAAGAAACTCGATATTAATATAAAATAGATTGATAACTCTAAACAGTGCAGAGCATATGAAGTGATTTATTTCTTCAGAAATCATACTTGCGTTAAAAATAAAGCGGCCAAGTTAATTACTATTCCAGGATCCAATTCTCTGAAGTTAAATGAAAAATCTCATTCACTATATAGTTATGTGAATATATGATTATAGACACTGGAAAGAAACTCGATACTAATATAAAATAGATTGATAACTCTAAACAGTGCAAAATATATGAAGTGCTTCCCTTCAAAGAAGATGAATCAATTATTTCTTAAGATATCATACTTCCGTTAAGAATTAAGCGGCCAAGTCAATTACTATTTCAAGTACCAACTCCATCTAGTTCGTGAAAAATCACATTTACTATATATTTGTATTAAAATATGATATTAGAGGCACTGAAAAAAAAAATATAAACATAAAATAGATTACGAACTCAAAATAGTCCAAAGCATATGAAGTGTTTCCCGCCGAATAAGATGTAATCAAGGAAATGCACTGATTTTTTTTTCCAGAAATCATATACTTGTGTTAAGAATCAAACGGCCAACTCAAAAGCTATTTCAGGATCCATTTCCTTGTAGATAAATGAAAATTCACACTCCCTATAACATTGTATCAATCTATGATATTAGAGACACTAAAAAGAAACACGACATTATTATAAATTAGAATGCCAACTCTGAATAGTCAAAGCATATAAAAGGTTTCCCGTCGAAGAGGATGTAATCAAGAAAATGCGTTAAGATATTTTTTTTTCAGAAATCATATACATGCGTTACTAATTAAACGGAAAAATCAATTAATATTCCAAGCTCGAACTCCCTGTAGTTCAATAAAAAATCATACTCACTTTATAGTTGTATTAGAATAAGATATTAGAGAAACTTAATATAAATACAATATTAGTATAAAATAGATTACGTACTCTAAATAGCGCAAAGCATATGAAGTGCTTCCCATCGAAGAAAATGTAAGTAAATAAAGAAATGTATGGATATATCTTTCTTCAGAAATTATATACTTGCGTTAAGAATCAAGCGGCCAACTCAAATACTACTTCGGCTCAAAATCCATGTAGTTACATTAAAAATCGACTCTCTATATAGTTGATCAATGTATGATATTAGAGACACTAAAAAAATATACAATATTAATGTACAATAGATTGCAATCTCAATAGTGCAAGTATATGAAGTGTTTCCCGTCGAAGAAGGAGTAGTCAAGGAAATGCAGTGATATATCTTTCTTCAGAAATCATATATTTGCGTTAAGAATCAAGCGGCCAATTCAATTACTATTCCAGGCTCCTACTCCTTGTAGTTAAATGAAAATCCACACTCCCTATATCGTTGTATCTAGGATATTATGGATACTAAAAAGAAACACGACATTAATATAAATTAGATTGCCAACTCTCAATAGTCAAAGAATATAAAAATTTTCCCGTCGAAGAGGATGTAATCAAGAAAATGCATTAATATATTTTGTTTCAGAAATCATATACATGCGTTACTAATCAAACGAATAACTCAATTACTATTCCAAGCTCGAACTCCCTGTAGTTCAATAAAAAATCATACTCACTATATAGTCGTATTAGAATAAGATATTAGAGAAACTAAAAAGAAATACAATATTAATATAAAATAGATTGCGAACTCTAAATAGCGCAAAGCATATAAAGTGTTTTTCATCGAAGAAAATGTACGTAATCAAAGAAATGCATTGATATATCTTTCTTCAGAAATGACATACTTGCATTAAGAATCAAGCGACCAACTTAAATACTATTTCGGGCTCCAACTCCATGTAATTAAATGAAAAAACAGACTCTCTGAATAATAGTATCAATATATGATATTAGAGACACTAAAAAGTAATACAACATTAATATACAATAGATTGTGAACTCTAAATAGTGCAAGTATATGAAGTGCTTCCCGTCGAAGAAAGTGTAATCAAGGAAATGCAGTGATATATCTTTCTTCAGAAATCATATATTTGCGTTGAGAATCAAGCGACCAATTCAATTACTATTCCGTCACCTACTCCTTGTAGTTAAATGAAAAGTCACAATACCTATATAATTTTATTAATATATAATATTAGAGACACTAAAAAGAAGCACGATATTATATAGATTGCTAATTGTAAAAGTGCAAAGCATATGAAGTAATTCGCCTTGAAGAAGATGTAACCAAGGAAATGCACTGAGGATGATATATCTTTCTTCAGAAATCATACTATAATTTTGTTAAGAATCAAACGACATACCCAATTACTCTTTTGGGCTCCAACTCGAACTATGACTAATATACAATTTTTTTCTTTTAAGAAAATGATTTGTATCTGGATTTATCTTGAATCGTTACCGAGAAAGAGAGAGCGGGATCCTACCTCCCCACGCAGCAATCCCGATGACAGAGAGGATGGCCCACAACCTACTTCCCGGGATAACTCCCGGAATTATTGGGTGTCAATGTAGCATTGATGTTTCCTTTAATTGTTTTATGTTATCTACGCATGTTAAAATATTTGGATTGTCTAAAAATCGTGAACCGCGTCTTTCAGATATATGTTGCCTCATCATATAAATGTAAGAAGTCTGTAAGACATATGGCATATGGTCTATGTTGTTAACCTGAATCCTAAAAAACCTAGAAAAATATCTATGCTAATAAGTTGGTACATTTTTGGGGATAGTAACAATAACTGTACGTAGTTCTGTATTTGAAGATTGATATTTCTTGGTAAAATATATTTCTCTCTTTTTCAAGTTCCACACTCCATCATAGCTCACTTTAAGGGAATAGAAAAATGTAAAGCATAATGTAAAGGTAGATATGCAGGTGTTTATGGGTAAAAATCGTTTCTGCCGATTTTGGTAAATTCGGTGGGTGAGTGAGAAACTGGTTCAAACCCTAAACAAATGTGCTGCACGTGAGCACTTTATAGATTCGAGAGATCAATCATACAAGTCCTACTTCTAAACCAAGAAATGGCCGTTCCGGACTTGCTTCGGTCACAAAGTGGAGGAGAAGGGTTGATTTGGGGGAGGGAAGCCAAGAAAGGTGTTGAGACCCGAGAATAATTCTGGGAGAGTAGTTTCTCGACTTGTATCGGAAAGTGGAAGCTTCGTAAGCTTGCAAGAGATGAAAGCTTTTTGGAGAGCTTGCAAAGTTGCCTTTTACGAGAGTGTAGTATTTTCTCCCGACCGAGACTTGTTGTCCGGTGGAAATAGGTAAGACCTATTTATACAAGTCGAGATTGAAACGTACCCTGGCCTCATGAAGGAAGAGAGTAAAGGGTGAAATAATGGGAGGAGGTGGTAACCGCATGGTGTTAATGGGTGAAAAACGATTTCACCATTATTTCCTCATTTATTTGACCGCTTTATTCCTTTTCACACTTTCTTAATGTGAGCGTAGTGTACGTAAGTCATGGACCGCCAAACCAAAACCCTGGAAAGCATCCCCCAGTTTGTGTTGATATCTCGAGTGTTGGTTGCACCTTGAGTGCAAGTGGCACTGCTAGTGGCGCGTGTGGCATGTGCCATTGGCATGTGCGGAATGCCCTTGTTGCGGGTTGTACCTCGAGGCGCAGTGGCAATGCCGAGTCATGAGCTGCTGCTGGCGTGCGTGGCATGTGCCAATGGCATGCGGAATGCCTTGGTGGTAGGTTGTGCGTTGAGTGCAAGTGGCAATGCGGAGGCGCTAGTGGCGTGCGTGGCATGTCGGAATGCCTTGGTGGTAGGTTGCATGGTTTTGCGAGTTAGGCTACCAACGTGGGTTTTGGCATGTGGAATGCCTTGGTGGTAGGTTGCACGGTTTGCAAGTTAGGCTACCAAATAGTGTGTGTTTGGCATGTGCCAATGGCATGTGGAATGCCTTGGTGGTAGGTTGCACGGTTTGCAAGTTAGGCTACCAGTGTGTTTGGCATGTGCTAATAACATGCG
>JAJJWW010009363.1:0-48653 GCA_023531295.1 Papaver armeniacum | reverse complement strand
CACGTAATTATTTTGAAAAACATTGAAAAATAATACTCTGGAAATTCATATGTGGATTCTTGTTTGTAATCTCGATTACATTTTCAGGTAGAATATCACCGACTGAATTGAGTAATTAGCCACAACATGTTTTGTTGTGGAATGTGAACTATTTTAGTTGTTTATATCAAGCGTATTTACCCAAATCTGCACCGCTAAGTATGGAGAGAAACATGTTCATGTTGGAAATTTAAATATTTTATGAAGCTCTGATCCCATGTTGGAATTTCTTACAAATTTTACTTTGAATAATATTTGTGGAGATATACGAGCATAGTGGTGTTGCTCGTATAGAGCTCCTAGAACTTTAGTAGTGAATGAAGGTGGTGAAGCAAGACTTGGTTTCTTGTAAGATATCTTCTATTGAATTGATTTTTCTTGCTTGCTTACAAATGAATACATGAAATGCCTATTTATAGGCTTGGTACAACCGACCCTCTCAACTCTAGAAGCTTCTGTAGCTATCTAGTCTTACGGACTCTCTAGAAGACCTACTAACATTTCTTTCACATGTTGATATTTGACTCTGGGCTCATATTCTTGTTCTCTAGAATAATCTAGGACATGTTTTTACTGACTTAGCCAAGTCTTGATGGACTTTGGCAACTCTAGTACGTTCTAGAGATTTGTCTTCAACATTTTTCTACACTTTTATGGAACATTCTAGACTATTACAAATTACATGTTCCAACAGTTCAGTCCTTATCTCAGTGATCGAAGTCTTATGATTATTTCTGGGATGTCGAATATGTTCTCAAGTTTTCTGATTCAGCCAGATGCCTTGGATCTTAACACCCACAGCCAGTTTACAGCTAGGTATCCTTTTCTGTCATCGTTGCTTCAAAGTTCAAACATCCTAGTGTAATTACGGGAAGGCGTGGTTTAATGCCCAATGTCGTTTATAAAACTTGGTAAATTTGAAGGACTGAGAATGCGCCTATTATGTGGAAATCTTTATAGTCTGATGTTTCTAATATATTTGCATTGTGTACTTTTTTTCTTTCAGATTTTATCAGAAGAAAATGCAATTTTTGGCAGTTATGTTGATTTATAAACTTCCTCAAGGTGAGGAGCTTCTTGTTGATGCACCTGAGATGATTGAAAAGCTTTTTCATCTGACGCAAGATCCTTCTGCGAAAAGAAATGCCTTTCTTATGTTGTTCACTTATGCTCAAGAACGTGCGATTAATTATCTTCTTACCCATGTTGATAGCATTCCTGAATGGGGAGAGTTGCTTCAGATGGTTGTATTGGAATTGATCCGAAGGTTTGCAGAACTAATCGTGGAGAGAAGGGAAATATACTAAGATTATTTTTTCCTTGTTAAATGCACCTTCTAATTGCTGTTATACACGAATGTGCTGGAACCCTTGTTTCACTTTCATCTGCACCAACGGCTATCAGGGCTGCTGCCAACACCTACTGCCAACTTCTACAATCTCAGAGTGATAACAATGTTAAGCTTATTGTGCTTGATCGATTAATTGAGCTCAAAACTTCTTACTGGGAGATTATGGTTTGATATGATCATGGATGTGGTTAGGGCACTTGCAAGTCGTCATCTCGATATTCAAAGGAAGACAATTGACATTACTCTTGAACTGATAACTCCTCGAAACATTGATGAAGTTGTTCAAGCACTGAAGAAGGAAATTGTGAAGACTCAGAGCACAAAGCTTGAGAAGAATGGAGAATGCCGTCAAATGTTTGTTCAAGCTATTCATTCTTGTGCCATAAAATTCCCTGAAGTTGCCAGCACTGTGGTTCATTTATTGATGAATTTCTTGGGTAATAGCAATGTTGCTTCAGCTATTGATGTGGTTGTTTTTGTACGCGAGATTATTGAGATCAACCCTAAACTTAGGGTTGCAATTATAACTAGGCTCCTGGACACGCTCTACCAGATACGTGCAGCACGTGTATGTTTGTGTGCCCTCTGGATCATTGGAGAGTACTGTCTCTCACTTTCTGAAGTTGAAAGCGGGCTTGCTACCATCAAGCAATGTCTTGGGGACCTGCCTTTTTTCACAGTGAATGAAGAAGGAGATGGAACAGATAATTCTTACTGGTGTCTTTTTCCTTGGAGCAGTTGTGGCTTGTACCCTGACGTAGCTTATATTGAGATTGGAAGAGGTTTAACCATCTAAACCCGAAGTGAACAAAGCATCTTCTCATGGAGTTGGCTACCATGGGTGACAGCCCCCAAAACTGTACACTAGCTCCATAGGCTAGCAAGCTGGTTAGGGCCAACATTAAGATCTCTTCAACTGAAACCGGCTTGCAAGGTTAGGGTTACCCAAGGCGTATACACTTCAGGATCTTAAACTTCCCTGATGACTCTGACTGCCTTGATGACTTCTCCTCTCATCGGTAAGTCTTCTTTTTCTCATTTTGGTTGATTTTTGTCTAAATTTTAGATGTTCACTTGATAAATGTGTAGTTGGCCAGAGTGTTTGACTTGCTACTTATTACACTGAGTTCCTGAGTATGTAACTATGTATTGTAAGTGTAACTAGTTTGAATTCAATGGTCACCATGCACACTAGGAAGTTCTTGATAATCTGGAACATAGAGCAAGGGAATGTTGTATTCCTTCTTGCTTTCTGGTATCTTTGTGCTGCTAATATCCAATCATCTAGACATTCTCACTTCAACTTGTTTGCTGTTGAATTTGTTAGTTTCTCTTATGCACGGATAATAAGATAATTACGTTTCTTTGCTATCGAAGTTATTGGCTTCTTGTTGAAGCTAATTTTACTATACATTCAGAAGGTTTCTGACTATGCTCCTTTTGCCCTTACAGAAGAAAACAAATTCTGTTGTGGTACAAATGAACCAACCTTTATCATTATGGCCCCTTAAACTTCATCCTTAGAAAAAAAAGATTGTTGGATGATCATGCTGAAAGCTTCCAACTTCCAAGGTTTGAGAAGGTTGTGCAAAATGCTGCATAGAGACTTATGATTGTATTGAGGACCACATAAGTTGTCTAGAATACAATCATTGTTTCTCAATGCCACAACTGGTTCTGAATCCAGATTACTATGGGTAAGCCTTTCTTGTTGTTTATTGGAGATGTTTTTCTGTATAAGAAGATAGGTCAGTCCTCATCGAAAGATATATAGCCCACCCAGAATCTGCCAAATCTCGTATTGGCCATTGAAAAGACTCAGGAAACGATATATAGGGCAAATATTTTGTTGGTTTGTTATTAACTTTTATGTCAAACTGATTAATTTGTAATTATGTATGCTTGCATCTTAAATGGAGTTATTCGTCTCTGTTGTTGTTACATTACATTGTTAGAAATTTGTGAAATAGTTATATGAAACCCTAGTTTATCCTATTGATCCATTTTGAAAATTACTTTTCTCTGTTGTTGTGTTAAGATTAGAACTACTAATTTGGAAGTCCAATGGGGGATATATATCTAATATCTTCAAGTTTTCAGATTATCAAACACTTAAATGGGGAAGAATGGATGCACTTCTCTTACCAACAAGAAGAGCTTCTCCTTCTTTGTACCAGTTGAAGTTGAGGCTAACACCCCAAAGGGTTGACAAGGAAGATGTTAGCTAAACTGTTTCCCACTAAAAAAGGTAATTGATCATCTGTCTTTTTTTCTTCAACCCAAGTCATTTTTCATTTTTGATTTTCTTAAACAAAAAAATTAATGGACAGATCACATCAACCACTCCCAAATGACTTCTCACATACACCTATTCTAACCGGCAGTGTTAGGGGTGGACTATTTGGTGTGGACCAAATCGGTGGACCTGTCCCTTCACCACAAGATTGGTAAAGGCTGAGTCTAATCGTGGTGCAAGATTCAACTTTCTTGTTGAATCCACGTCACCAAAACCAACGCCTGACCGCAGTGGGGATCCAAGATTCTACGTTCATACGCGGTTTGAAGCTGCATGGCACGTAATTAGAAACAACGCATCATTTATCAACCATTAGATCTCCAATAAGATTAGGAATCCAACGGTCTATTTGGTGTTGCGTTTCTTGCTTTTCCACACGTAGTTTCAAACCGGCGCTTGCTTGCTTACTTCCATCATGGATCTCAAACCATATGCGCGTGGACTAACGACACTTCCGGATGCTCCATACCAACTGTAGAAGTGTATTAATCCGTACGACTTCCATGATTCCGAGAGTAGCTTGGTGCAAGATGAAGCTTAGGCAAGATGGATTTAACGATGTGAAAAAATCAAGCGAGGTTTCTAAGCGACCAACGAATATTCTAGGAAATATTCTTCCGCATCGCATTCCTAACAGCGTGGGACGCCATTTGAAACAGCTTTATTTTACATACGCTGGTTCAACTTGCGCTGCTGAGATATATATTTGTTTGACATTTTTTTGTACACCCAGTTTACACTCTTATGTTATACGACAAGTTATTTGTGTTTACTTTATCAGAGTGAGCTTTGGTTAAACATACACCACTATAAATCATGAAATTTTGTTTCAACTAAATTAACCCCAAATACCATAAACCCTAAGTTCAGATTTCAATTTTTTGAAATTAAATCGACAATTATCCTACTGCTCAATCAACCTATTCAACATGATTCTTTCAATAGCTTCTAAATCACACCATCATAACATAAATCAAAAACAAAAAATCAAATAAATCAATCAAAAAAAAGTTACTTACCTTGTGTGGAAATGTTGATCAAATCGCACAAAAAGACCACCAATAGTTTCCCACGTCTTCTACAACAAAACCCTTGTAAGATTGCCGTCTCCTTAAACACAAAATCGGTTTTAATCAACCATGGGAAATCATGTTCTACACATTTTTTTTAAGAAGAAGAGAGAAAAAGAAAGAAGACAGCAGAAGGAATGGGCGACTTCTGGATGATTTAGGGGTTTACAGGAAACGCATTTTGAATCAGCGTATTTACCAGTCAACAAGGTCAATACGCGGATAGAAACCGCGTATTTGAGTTACCCAATGAAAAGCAGTTTTAAAACGCGTGCAACGCAGGTTCAAAACGCGTATCAGCTAGGAATCTTGGGCCCCCATTACGCCTAGGCGATGTTTTTGGGTGACGTGGATCCAAGCGGAAGGTTGAATCTTGGACTATGGTTAGACCTAGCCTAACGGGTGGGATTTTTAATCTGCAAGTGGGAATCCAAATTAACATCCAATGACTAGATTTGGATGGTTCTACAACGGCTTCACCAACTTTGGTCCACCTTTAGTCTTAAAGTCTCATGAAAATAAATGCCGGTCCCACTTCTCTCCAAAGTGGTTCACTTACTATTCCATTTCTGGGGGTGTTGGAGACTGTGTGGTTTTGATGTGATCGGTCATTAAAATTAGCTAGTCCAAAGAGAATAAAATAATGCGTTTATTATTGGCTAAGGATTGTTACTTGAAGTGAATTATTGGCTGATGGATCAGTGTTTTCTTCTCTTTATGGGTCACCAAGTGTTTTCCTTTGAAGTGAATTGATTATTTATTCCTCTAATCTCCTCACCAACTAAAGTAAGTACAACTGCATGCATGTGCTAGCTAGACATCACATCATCCCTTGAACTGAAATTAAGACTTTTACAAGTCTTTTCTTTCACTGTCAGACATGAATTTCCTTCAGTATCCTCTTTTTATTTTCGTAGGTCTATTCTTTGTTTTCAGAATGGCTCTTTGGCCAGCAGCTACCAATGGAAAATAGTTATTATGGCAGGTACCATTTATATATATATCAGACTTACTGCGATTGCAAAGTTCACTCAATGTTACTTTATATACTGCCTGAACTCTGAACAGTATTGAATGCAGCTGTTGTCTTAATAAAATTTCTTCTTCATTCTCTGTTAATTTTCATCTGCTTCTCCATCTTCCCAAAATGATTCATCCCCTTATCTTGTTCTTATTCTTCTACTTGTTTATTATTTCTTCACCAGCAATTCTTCTTCAGTTTCAGTCACTTACAGTCCAAAACTCTAGTTAAATCAGGTGATTCTGTTAACATCCAGTGGAGTGGGATAGAATCACCATCAGAATCAGATTGGTGGGCATATACTCACCACCGAATTCATCAAACAATAGTTATATTGGTTATGTTTTCTTATCTTCTTGTGAAAAGTGGAAAACTGGGTTTTGTTCAATCGATCTTCCACTGGTGAATCTCCGATCAAAATACGCAGTTTCGGATCTTCAGATGGAGAGATGATGACGAGACTGGTGAAAGAGAAGTTGATCCGGATCATAACCCAGTACTCAGGAATGAAGTATATGTTGGCAAATCAGAAGGAGAACTAGGGTTTGGAGACTGGGAAAGGACCGGGAGCAAATTCATTTGGCATTCACAGACCGTGGAAGATGAAATGAGGGTTATGTTCATAACTGAAGATGGAAAAGAGAATTATGTCAAGTATGGAGGAGATGAAGATGTCATGAATAAAGCTGTGAAGACGTTAGTCAGCAGGTATGAGAGGGAAGATATGTGTGATGCTCCTGCTAATCATAGTACTGGGATGGAGAGATCCTGGTTTTATTCATGACGGAGTCATCAAAACCTGAAATCACACAAGAGGTATTATTACAAGGTAATTTGACTCCATTTAACACGATTATTCATTCATTTAATTTTTTAGTTTTCTTCTTCTATGTAGCTATGTAAGTGAGTGTGCAGGACATTTGGTTAATTTTGTTTCTACTTGGTTCATTTCTTAGATTTGTCTTAGAAATTTCTAGTTTTCTTCTGTTCTATGTGAGATCCTCCATGGTGAGTGCACACGCATATTTTGATTTGGTTTTGTTTTTTTCATTCTACTAATACTAGTGTTGTATGCCAATCAATATTGTTGTTTGCTTAAAATTAACACATGGGGTTTGAGTTTCCTTGGAAGGTTTTGAGTTCAATTTCTTGCATCGAATTGTAGCAAGTACGTAGATAGGGGAGTCTTTCTTCAAAGTACTATTCTTCGGTGGTGTAACACAACTGGTTGCTAAGGAATAACAAGTAGTAGAGTATGAGGTTTGTTCAGTCGTACCTGCATTTATGGTCCTTAACCAACCAATTTCGAAACAGCATTTTGAGGTCTTTCTTGTTATGTTAGATGTCACTTGTGGGTGAACTTTTAATAGAGGGTTAGGCATCACTCTCTATCCAGATTGATTTCCATTCATACATCATCTTTTTATTTTCTAATGCACTGATATGTGTTGTTCCTCATAACAGAGTTTGTGTTTTATTGACTGGTTCTTTCCATGTTTGTCATGATAGGTTGGAAGTGATGCAGGAGGTTGGAGTGCGACTCATAGCTTCATGTCACGTTCTAGGAACTCGAATGAGACATATGCAATTTTATTCGGCGACATGGGTACTGCAACCCCATATTCAACCTTCCACACTACACAGGATGAAAGTGTATCAACCATGAAATGGATTCAACGTGACATTGAAGCCCTCGGTGACAAGCCAATTTTTATTTCTCATATCGGAGACCTGAGCTACGCAAGAGGCTACTCGTGGGTGTGGGACACATTCTTTACTCAAATTGAACCTGTTGCATCAAAGGTACCATACCATGTGTGCATTGGGAACCACGAATATAATTGGCCGTTACAGCCTTTTAAGCCAGACTGGGCTAAGTATATTTATGGAAAGGATGGTGGTGGTGAGTGTGGTGTCCCGTACAGCCTCAAGTTTAACATGCCTGGGAATTCTTCATCACCAACTGGAACTCGAGCCCCTGCAACTCGGAACCTTTTCTACTCGTTTGACAGTGGGGTAGTGCATTTCGTGTATTTGTCAACTGAGACTAATTTTCTTCCAGGCGGTGATCAATATAAGTTCATTAAGCACGACCTCGAGACAGTCAATCGAACGAAAACACCGTTTCGTTGTTGTCCAAGGCCACAGACCAATGTATACAACTAGTAGCGAGGATAGAGATGCTCCCTTGAGAAGCAGAATGCTTGAACACTACGAGCCTCTGTTTGTGAAGAACAAGGTGACTCTAGCAGTGTGGGGTCATGTCCATAAGTATGAAAGGTTCTGCCCGCTGAAGAATTTCACCTGTGGGGAGGAAGATGAAGCTTTACCAGTGCACATTGTGATTGGAATGGGGGGACACGATTGGCAAACTTTATGGACACATCCTACGAGACGTACCCAATCTTCCCACAACCTGAAAGATCTTTGTTCCGTACAGGCGAATTTGGGTATACCCGACTGTTTGCTACTAAGGAAAAATTGGCGCTTACCTTTATAGGGAACCATGATGGAGAGCCACATGATATGGTGGAAATTTTGGCTTCAGGAAAGATTTGGAGGAGAGCTGAGGATGCTTCAAACAAGTTGGAAGTGGAAAATAGTTATTTGTCATGGTTTATATCACATGGCAGAAGAGTAGCTGCATCAATGAAGACAGATGATGATGATTTCTGATTGCTGTCAGAAGGTTTTCGAATTTAAGAGGCTGTGTGTTATTGCGGTTTGGCATTTGTAAACTTTATTTTTATTTTTATGCGAAGAGAAAATTTATTGAAAAACTAAGATTTGGTTACAATGTAAATTGTTAAGCTCAATTTATTATAAATTTAACATCCAACAGTCATTTCAACAGTGTATTAAGTTCAATTTCAATGCCTCTTAGTCTTCATTTGTCTCGATCCCCTCCGTTTCAGACATGAACTTTATAAGCTGTAATAAGAATCATAACAGTTTAACACAAACATAACTAACATGAACTTATATATATAATACTGCAAGAGATCGAGTAAGAGAGCTTACTTTCAGGATAACAAATCCCAATAACATCGGCAAGCTTTTCACGGCTAATAGTTTTTTCCATATGTGCTGAGTACTTCCACAAACATTCCAAATCCGTATCTCTAAGATACAAGCAACAGTCAGGGGATATTGGTGATATTTTCTTGTATGCAGGTGATATGTATTTCTCACATCTCGGTAGCATATCTCTGGCACCCTTACATGAGTAGACGTCATCGCACGTAGCAAACCCAGCCATTACAATGATCAGCATGATCAAACAAAAATGAACCCTGAAAATTGACATCCTCTCTTTTTCTTTCACTCTCAACTGCTCCTACTACATACCTTAGATTGTTTTAAGATCCCTCATTATGAGATACACGGCTCTACTTATACATACATATATATACTGAGAGTGTTGGATATATTGAAATTAAATTCACAGCAATGATTTGAAATCTATAAGATTTTGTTTATCATAAATGCTGGAAAAAAAAAATCTTTGCTGTAGTTATGGTCAACTTACTGTGCCATATTGCCTTTCCTTTCTAATTACCTAGACAGTGAATGAATTGTTAGTGAATCGGCTAACCGAATTTCAGGGCTCATGGTATTTATTTATCTTATTTTTTTCGAAAAAGAGGATACCCTCGTTGTATTGACATAAAAGAACCGTATCTTCCGTGTGGAGAATTACGGTATATCGTTACATCTTCATTCCAATTTTGAATGTTCAAAAATGTTAAAATACCCCATAGGCTTTGGTCTAACCAGCTGCCGTTTATATCGTTACTTCTCAAAAGAGTAGTTAGGTCGAGACTCACTTCGAAAGAGATGATGTGTCCACTCCATTCTCATTGTCTGCATGAAAGACGTAATCGCTCCAACTTTTTCTAGCTCATCTCTGGTAGTACAGTCTACATGAAGTCCTCTGGCTTCTTTAATTCTCCCTGTATGATCAAACAAAGTTAGACCAATTCCATCCACATAGTTCATCATTGTTAGTGTAATATTAATTTCAAGATTCATGGATCCTGCAAACTCATCCAACTGATCATTATTGACCTTACGCACCTCATCATTCTTGGGGTTGTAATACAGTGATTGAATAACATTATACCAAGTTTGATATCCATGATTTATATCCATTGGTGAATTTAATTACGTTGTTTGCAGTAATGGCACTGTTTTGGCTTTTCTTTTGGAAGGTAGCATCACACCCAGCCTTTCATATATTCCAAATGATAACACCTGTGACAAGACCTGCCAATCAATATTGTACCCTCCTCTATCTAGATTCTCAAAGCAGATTGTTTAACCAATCATGAAAATTTTCTCTGCTCCATTTGTAACATATTGCATGTCATAGTTAAAAAGCATCCAAATCCTTATGGAGTATAATTACATATACTAGAAACAAATGGGTTAGTGTTTCTTTACCCAAATCCGAAGTCATTTCCAGTAGCAAGTACCGGGTCGACTAGAGAAATATCTCCTAAGAGTAGAACATAGGTTTTACGTGGTCTCCGTCCGAGCCTCGCACAACTTGCACTACAGCAAGCGAAGAGTACTTGACGCTACTCGCGTCACATGTGTTATAGTTTTGGACTAGATGGCAAGTAGTCACCGTGTTAAAGGGATTACGAATTCTAGACCGTTAATGCGGATATACTTGCACCATGTCCCAATTGCAGAAGCTACAAGGAGTTTTTCCCCTTCACAATCCTGCCATCGCCAGCTACAGGGACTTCTCCCCTTCACAAACTATAGGGTTATCTTTACGTGTTCGTCGATTGAGTTGTAAAGAAATTAATAGGGAAATAAAGGGGAGGAATCCTTAGTCTACATACCTGAAACCCACCTCTCCCACGCGTATTGCCTCCCTCCAGTCTGTCTATCCAACGCCTTCTCTAGTGATAGATTTCGATTGCTCATACCGTTTCTTATGCACTCATCCCAAGATAGCTTCGGCCGGCCTCTACGTTGCATCCTCCTTCGGGGCGTCCGATGCGACCTACTGACCGGTGCATCGTGATTAGTGTTTCTTAGTCAACTCTTAAAATTTGGTCAGATCTAATATCTTAAAGATCTCCGTCCAGTAATGATACAGTTGAAATAATCTGTTACAAGTGAACCCTAAATTTGACGGTAGATCCTATAACCTTATATAAGTAGTAGTATAGGTGAACCCTAAACTATGCCTCCCATTGTCTCTCTTCTCTCTTTGTAGGGAAGAAGAAAAACAAAACAGCATTTTAAGTTACAAAATCATGGCGGAGCATAGTGATGGTGGTACTTCTGCTTCGCATAACAACACGAACCATCATGATTTATCCTCTCAATATCTCAATTTCCCATTTTTCTTCCATATTGTAGTTTTTTCGGAATCTTCAATTTGATCTCCTTATTTAGTTTTCTCTGGCAATTACATTGGTTGCTAGTTTAATCATTTGTATTCCGTTTGTTTCTTATCTCCATATAGCTTAGTTTTATGTAAAATTATCATGTGGTTGAGAAGTTCTGTCATTGCCAGTTCTTTTTCTCTGTTTTTTTTGGTCGTGAAATGTAATCAGGATGCAGTAAAAGCATACCTAGCTATCCTGTCCAATTTCAGTATTTTACCAATAGAAAATGAACTGTCATTGAGTTTGATGCGGAAAATAGATGCACATTAATTCAATACAGCAGAACCAGGATTTTCCTCCAGTATTGCTTGCCGGGAACATCCTTTGACACCAGCAATGTGTGGATGTGGTCTGTATTCATCTCATCCTGGTTTAATGAAGGGTCTTTGATTCCAGATGCAGAAAGAAAATGGCTTATGATGGCTTAGAAGCCATTGAAATGTTTCCCGGCACTAACACCTTAAATGAGAAAATTTTTGATGGGGCGAAATCTGAAGGGGGCGATGGGGGACAAGTGATATGTTGACATGTGTCTTTGAAATTAATTGATTCTCATGAATTTTTTTTCCAAAAATATAAAAGAAGTGTATTTTTGGATAGAAAATTTGTTTTCTTAATTGTTGTTGGTATTTTTGGAAAAAGAGTTCATGAGAATCAATTAATATCAAAGACACGTGACAACATATCATTTGTCCCCCATGCCCCCTTGGGATTTCGCCCCATCAAATATTTTCTCCCTTGAAACTGTGTTGTTTAAAAAGTAAACATTCATGGCGAGGACTAATGTCCTTGAAACTCAGTAATAACAAGTTAAATGAAAAAAAAAACACGATAAAGGTGTAATTTTTGCTACAAAACGCCGTCATTGTTCTGAAATACACACCGAAGAATTTGAGGTCGAATATAATTAAAGGTGTGGCTCATGGTTTGTCGTACTTGCACCAATCATGACACACCTCCAATCGTGCATCGTATATAACATCTTATTGGACTTTAAAAGGTTTCAGTTTTGGGACGGCAAGGTTGCTCAAGCAACGTCATGAGTCAACTAGACAACACCAGTAGGCTCGTTTGGGTATATTGCTCCAGGTCAATTTTACGTTCTCTAACTAGCACCATATCAATCAATGTTTATTTTGCAATAAAAAGATTCCAGATTGGCATTTGGACATACCAAATATTAGAATTTGACAAGAGTACCAAATTCGTTTTATTTGGATTAGTTAAGAAAATCCAGTATTTCTTTTTATCATTTACCTTCTCGGCACATGTATTACTACTCCCAGTCCCTGAGGATTATTTTCAATTGCTCACATAGTTTACCAATTGATCTGGGAGTCTGGACTAGTCAAACATTTTATGTTTACATTTTATTACCTTCTGATATGAAATCATGGACCTATCAGACCTTAAACATCACGTAGTACCGTATCCAAATATGATGGTAAAAAAATACTTTAACATGTCCATGTCATTATAGCCACCAGCCAACACAAATTTAGGTCACCAAATATGGCCAGTTAAAGAATAAGTAGCAGCTGTTGGATTATAAGTGAACCCTAAATCTAAGGGGCAGATCTCCATCCCTAAACCTTATAAGTAGCATAACTTTGGATCGAAACTGTGCCTCCCTCTTCTATCCCCTAACCCTAAATACAAACAACATTGGGCCTCCTGCATCCATCAGCTGCAACAATATTAAGGGAGCAATCAATCGGAGGCGGTTCTATAGCAGCAACATCACCAACAACTACAACAAGATTAAGGATTTTTCCTCTCAAAATGATAATTTATCCTAGCTAGAACATCAAATTCTCCTTAACAGCAACTGTTGGTTCTGATTTCTTTTGATCCTTGTATTTGTTAGTTTCCTTATTCGGATCAGAATCTCATCTCAGAAACACAAAACCGATCGATCTGCTAGTTTAGTCATTTCTACTATTGTGTATATGTACCGATTACTCCCCAATAGGATAAATCAAAATTATGAGACCAACGTGCAAATGATCAACGGCTACCTTTCCTCTTAAGATGAAAACAATCGCGACCCATTTAAGGTCACCAAGCGCTACCAAGTCTCCCGAGCTCGACTCTTGCCGCAGCAACAACTCCTATGCTACATGTTTTCCACAAAAACATTCAAACATCAACGCACATCGCCAAACTCGGGGATCCTCTTGCATTGGGTATTGGCAGTTTGCGCCAGCCATAGATCCGCCACGGCGCTACACTCACTGCCCGCCATAAGGAAGTGCCCAAGGGTGAGGCGGCTAGTAAACACAGAAGTTAACAGCGGAAACGCCTATGGACATCAATTCCCATATCGTTAATGCTTTTATGGAACATCAATTCCAGGCAAGTTAACGATTTCACGGAACATAAAATTCTCGTGCATTGCCTACCACCTCCTCCCATTTACTTGCTGATCCATTTCTTCCATTCCTTAATGAGACCTGGGAAAGATTATCTAATTCGTATAAATAGGTCTCACTCTATTTCACACGTAAGAACAAGTCTCGGGCTAGAATATACATACCACTCACAAAATACTGGGTAGTTTACCATTTGTTAGACTTCCCACTCTTTCCGATTACAGGGCCGGGGGATAACATGTAATCCACTTTCCAGAATCAATCTGATTCTGGTCCTCATCACTTTCCTCGCTTCCCCTCCCCAAAACCGGAACCCATTCTCCTTCCACTTGCACTGATCCGAGCATGTCCGGGACTGATCATTTCTTTGCTTGAGTCCAAATTTCTGCAGCACTGATCTCCGACCCAAAGTATCCCTGCATAAGACATCGTTTAGTGGTTTAGACCTGCTTCTCACCCAATGGCACCCGAATACTGCCACCTATGAGAACTGAGTTTCACCTCAAACAACCGCCAACCAAATCAGCCGTCGGTAACATGATAACACAAATCCTACCAGAACTTGATAATCCGATGAAATGGCCGGCCCTGTGCTTATGGTCTATTATGGCTCATTATGCTTATTTTCATGCTGAATGATTCAATGTTTCGCACCTCAGAGAATTGTAATAAATATTAAAAGAAATGCGAGCACAATGTGCCTCAATAATTAAAATATACTAGATGACAAGCATGCGGTGGGGAGTCGACTGAGAAAACTTTATCTTTTGTGCCAAGTTCATCCACATCTTCTACATCCAGTAAAATTTCAGCCAAATTTGAAAATAGAAGGAACTAGAAATGATATCTTCGCTTCATCCGATGAAATTGAAACTTTTGGACGTGAGCCACTGAAGTTTGCTTTGGAAAACCGGGATGAAAAATGGGATCATCACGAAACAAAAAAAATCATCACATCATTCTCGCTCTTGCCAGTCTCAACACGCACGTCGCGTAGGCTCGCTAGACTCCTCAGGTATCACCACTCCCTTTAACATTATGCATGTTTTTGGCCATTTTACATCTTCTACGTAAAGCTACCTCCAAGTAGCATTTAAAAAGTTGTGAAGATATTTTATTTTAAATTAGGTGCTTAACGGTAAAATCTTGCTGCTATAGGTGCACGCAACAAGTCGCGCGGCAAGAGTCCTTTCGAATTGCAAATCCTATTCTTTGAAAAACAATCTCTTGAACCCGGGAGAAAAAAAGAAAATAGTTTTACAACTCGAGCAGGTTACAATTATGGTCCTATAAAACCTTAAACTATGGGGTAATTGGAGCAATTATGGTGCTATAAAACCTTAAACTATGGGGAATTGATAATCCATCGTATGATTATGTGGTGTATGGTTTGCAGCAATTTGATAAACCCTTATGGTCTTTCTCGTTTCCAGCATGAGCATCAGAATGAAATTCCTCGCAGCTAAATCCCATTGTGCCAAGAGGTGTACAACAGTAACAATGCGTCTCAACCTGCTTGGGTGGCTTGACTTACTTTAGTGAACTCCGCTAAAACTTGGTCAAATCAATATCTTTAAAGTTAGTTCATCATCAAATGCCACCGTCCGTAACTAGGTTCAAGTAACTCGCTATAAGGGAACCCCTAACTTGAGTGGCAGCATGGTGAACCACAAACCGTGCTTCCATTATATCTTTGTGTAGAGAAGGAGAGAAGTCCTCTTCCTGTAGAGAAGGAGAGAAGCCCTACTAAAGAAGAACAGTATCAAGTAACTGCTGAAAATCATGGCGATGGCTAACTGTGGAAGCTTAGTCGGCATCAAACGGCTAACATGATTTATCCTCTCAATATCTCAATTTCACATTTTTCATCTGCAGATTTCTTTATGTACTTCTTTGCGTACTTCTTTATGTAATCCTTTTTGTAGATATTCCTGTATTCCTTCTTTTAGTTTTTTCTGACAATATAACAGAAGCTGCTAATTTAATAATTTGTATTCTGTTTGTTTTATCATGTCCATAGTTTATAGTTTTATGCATGTCAATTAAATTAACCCAAAAAGTAAACTGTTATTGCCAGTTCTTTCTTCTTTGTGTTTTTAGTCGTGAAATGTAATCTGAATGCATTCAAAGCATACCTAGCTATCCAGTCCAATTTCGTGATTTTTATCTTATTGAAACGAACTGCACAACGAGGTTGGATGCGAAAATAGATGGACAATAGTTCAACCACAAGCACCACTCGTAGTTGTCCTCCAGCATTGCTTGTTGGGTGCAATAATCAAAAACAAGCGAAAAAATCAAATAAGCAAAAGTTATTGATACTTTATCTCCTTTATAGTGAAAGTGATCTATTTGATGAAACGGACGAGCTCCCAAATCTCCGCACCAGCTCTCAAGGCAAAACTGTGAAAATCATAGACTGAGTCACGTGTTCAACACGTTGCCCTTAAGACGCAAGCGCCCTGGGCCACACTCAAGAGTGATGCTATAGCCCTCACGTGACGGACATCTCCAGGATAAAAACACCTCCTACTACACCTTACTACCAGCATATGTAGTAGATGCTCAACTTGAGCTTGGCACCTAAAAACCGTTAAGGGAAATCGCGAACGCTTAAGAAACGGCTATAAAATATTTCTCCTTAGGGGTCCCTCTACAACAGAGCGATGTCCCCTTTTTCAAAAATTTTACAAAAATAGTGAATTTGTTTATATAATTGACAAATATAACTTAAGAAGAAAACCTGCATGTGGACTACAAATGCTTATATAGTCTCTTCAAACAACTAAACGGAAACTCCACAAGTGTCGGACTAATAAGTTTTTTCATCACAAAAGAAAACAATAAATTATAATTTTATTATAACCTTAAAAATTATTTTTTAGTAATCGCTTTCAACAATCCCCCACATGAATGAAAACTCAATAAAACACGAAAACACAGATAGATTTGGTAAATCAACAACCTTAATCTCACATCCGAACCGATCGAACGTACGACAGACAGATCGGCATGTGTTGAAGTCATACAGCCATCCAACGTTATCTCCTCACACAACATGTCGTGATGACCCCAGATCATGTATTGATTTCTAAAATCATATAGTATATGAGATTTATCTTTAGTTCCTCACAAGTGAGACTAAAGGTTCCTTTCACCAAAGTGAAAATCATGAACTAGTGAACCCTTAGTGACCCTTAGATCCTAAGTTCCAAAGAATACCAAAACCATCAAAACGAAAATCACATAAAAAGCGCAGATAACACTATTTTTTAGGTGCAGTGTCCATGAGGTCTCTGAACCTTTGTTTAGTGAGATATTACCTAATTACTTGCTGAGACAAGAACTATGTCTTGAACTCCTAGCGCTTGATGTAATTCGCGATAACAACCACGAATGATATCTCCAAAGGTGCCGCCAAGCTCGTGTGCCGCTTATGTCCACTTGGCCCCTGGACATATCATGTCTTCGTAATGCTCTAGAGAATCAAAGCTCATATTCTCATAGGAAGCTGCCCCACTTCCTCAGTTCCGATAGGTGAGTTTCCATAAAAGTGCTACACATACCCCACTTCAATCTTAAATTGAAACTATAGAACTCATTAAGACTTAAAAGTCATCCTTCACATGCACACACACTATCACGTCTACACCATAGGGAAGGGACAGAGAATGAAATTCTCTAATAGTGTTTACCTTTACCCACCACAAATTAGTTGTTCTCATTCAAACCTTGATCATGGGATCTCCAAACGACAGGTTGAGTATCCTTCATGGCAAGTTTAATTTATGAGCTAAGCCCCATCCCCTCGATGCATTTCTAACTATCTTCGATAAACCTTTCACAAAGGTTGCGCGATATTATCCCTGACTTTATCCAATCAATGGAAATAACGCCGATTGAGATTAGTTATTTTTAGCTTTAGCTATTATAGCTTGGCTACACACAATGTATAGATATACTGCCGTGCGGACTATGCCGTGTAGAGAGAATGTCTTCAAAGCATCTTAGGCACCTGACCCCTCTCGTGCTTTATCTAACGCAATAGTCTTAGATTCCATAATGAATTGAGCACACATATATGTCGCCTTTGGAAATCTCTTCCAAAACAAACCCTCAAGTGCTAGAGTGAAACCATATCCACTGTGAGACTTTAGACTCCCCGAGCCAACGATCCACTTTGCATCATAAAGTCCCCCAAGGACAAAGAACATACCTTTCATAAATCAAATAGGAGGCCATGGAGTGTATAAGGTGCCATAATACTCTACTAAGTGCATGCCAATGCTCTTGCTCAGCTTCGCAAGTATATCTAATTAACTTACTCACAATATGTGCAATGACTCGGACTCTTACATAGCAAGTCCTCATTAAATTCATCGCACATCCTATAACTCTTGAGTAGTCAAGTTAAGATCCTCCAGCTCTCCTTATTTTTCTTGAGCCCACAAGAAGAATCGTACGTGAGTGGCAGCATGTGCTTACAATCGATTGATTGCATCTCTTAAGCACAAATTCACATATAATGAGAATAACTAAGACTATAAATGTTTGATTATCTTCATCTCATCCCTAAGATTACATCAAAAAGCCTTAGTCTTTCAAGTCAACGTTCTCATATTCAAAGGCATGGTTTTAGTGGAATTAATCACATCTATGTTTGTAACAAGTATAAACATATCATCAACATACAAGTCACATACAAGCATACAATCACATCGGGCATCCTTAACAAGTTACTTATAAATATACTTAGTCAGACTCATTAACTTGAATCCACTACACACTATCTCATGATCAAATTTTCCATGTCATTGTTTACGCGTGGCTTATTTGAAAACCATGGCGATGGATTTGGTTCAACTTACAAACTTTGTCTTCATAACCTTCTTCACTACAAAGTCCTCGTGTCAGGTTCTTACGTAAATTTATTTATCTAATTCACGCGCTTTAGGAAAGATGTCTTAACATCCATCTCGATGTATCTCCAAGCTGTTTATGGCAAGCAATATCAATCAGCAATCTCAACGAATAAGGGTACTCAACGTTTACAAGTGAATAAGAATCAAGGAAATTTACACCTTCTTTTAATTTCACATCGTTTAGCTACCAACTTATCCAAATATTTTTCCACAGCCTTCCATATATCTAACGCCTCGATTCATTTATACATCCCATGGTCTTACTCCTAGAGGTAAACCATGTGCAAGCTCCCAAGTCCGGGGTTCGACGGGACTCGAGACCATTTCACCAAATGAAGCTTCTTACCTAATGGGGTTTCAATAGATGTTATGGCTTCTTTACGTAGTCTCGGAGCTCGATCAAGCTAGGCATTAAGAAGTCAGTGGTCCATAAGAAGTCTCAGCCTCTAATCTTTTACTTCTTCTAGATCAACTCTAATTCACTTCCTAAAGATAAGTTCCACTATTTGAAAATAAATCTAGGGATCAACATCACATCTCTAATGAGGTACATGATCAAGAATAAACATGCTCAAAGAACTCAAAGATCCCTAGATTCATAATAAATATTCGTACTCAAAGTCGTAAAAAGGCAAAACTCACAAACTAAAACTATATGCAGAGGGTACTGTGGATATCTTATCTAAACACCCCCACACTTTGACGTATGCATAAGAAGGTTGTCTATCTTTTTTATAAACATATGGAGTTTTATCTAATCCTTTAAAGGTTACTCTATTCAGATACGCCAGTAAATCGTAGACACCCCCCCCCCCCCACAAGTTGGCGGTTAATCCTTTAATCAACATGGCATAAATCATCTCCTTACTTGTTGCTCTTACGATCAACTATACCATTAGACTACTATGAATAAGGAGGTGTGATCTTATCAATAATTCCATTTAACAAGTAAAGTTCTCCTATATGAATTTCCTTACTTGCCATCGTGTTTCGAGACTAACCGTTTAGTGGTAGCATATCTTTGCTCAAATTCAAGTTTATACTCTTAAGGCTTCTAAGGAATCATCCTTGCCCCTAAGTAAGTATACGAGATAATACCTCGTACGAATCATATATGAAAGTTATAAAAATACCTTTTACCACCTTAGTTTGGGTTGATTTCATGTCAACTAGGTCTAATCAATTAATTCTAAGGGCTTAGAATTACCTGTGAGCAATTTTGCTAAAAGATTTTATAGCATGTTTTGATTCTACGAATATTTAACTTTGTGTTCAATATCCAAACTAAATTTAGGTATACTTACACTTCCCCAAATTTATTATTGACTTATATAAGCTACGGCTCACGCATATACCTCATAAAACATTCAATCACAAAAGAAAACACAAGAATCAACTACTTCATCAATTTTTACGTTAAACATATTGACCTTAAGTCTTATAACGTTTCCTTAAAAATCACATGCCCTTAGGTACGACAAGTTTTCCATATTCAATTAATATCTTAAGTCTTTTACCATCTACAACGGAATGAGATACAATATTCTTGCATGTCTGGGAAAATGAAAACTTCATTCATGTGAGAATATTACAGATATGAGCTTCTCGTCGACCTTTCCCTTTTATGAAACCTTTGTCGCATGTGAGTTACCTATATAGAGTTTCTCTGACATCTCCTATCCTCTCATAGGAGGTGAACAGTCTCTGTTTCAACAAACACGCTTGGTGGCTCCAAAGTCCACCTTTGATTCTCTCACATTAGTTATTAAAATAACTTCCGGCATCATGCCATCGGGAACTCGTACTAGTTTGTTTCAACTAAATTAGCATAATCTATCTACTAATTAAGGTTTTATATTTGCCTGATTCATCAATGTTGTATAGGATTTTACACACATAAAAATACCCTTAATTAAAGTAATGCTAGATTCGTGTTTATGAAACATACCTTTCTTAAGAAGACTACGCTTAGAGTTGCGTTTGATGTTCCAACCTTTGTCAGACTTGGAAAAATTGTGTTCATCCACATGCGCCTGGCCATGTCCCTCGATTTCATGTCACAATCTTCGTTTATACTCACTCTGGGAGATGGTAATTTCTCAAACACCTAATACACCACATCTTGTAAAACCTTAGTTAAAATGGAAGATAAAATATGAGTTTGAAGATAATATCTAGATTTACAAAACTTCGTTTGAACCACCATATCAAAACTCATGGTTACCCCATAAAACTACTTTGGTTAACAAAACATTTCTTCATTAATTTTTCAGGAACGTTTCTCTGTTTTGTAAAAATATCAAAAATACTTTTACAACTCCAAAAATTCTGAAATTTTACGTGGGTAACTATCAAGATGTCCACTACGTTGTATCAAAAGGGTTCATCGAAATTCCTTCTACATTGTGAGATAAATTCTAAACTCTACAGCTGACCAAAAATTTGTTTTCTATTTTTTCACTCCATAATTAACATCCATGATTCACAAACCAATCAACCATTCTTGATTATTACAAATTTTATTGTCTTAAGATTGTTGGGTGCAATAATCAAAAAACAAGGAAAAGATCAAATAAGCAAAAGTTAGTTGATACTTTAGCTCCTTTATAGTGGAAGTGATCGATTTGATGAAACTAGATTTGAGCTCCCCAAATCTCCGCAACAAGAATAAGGCAAAACTTTGAAAAAAGCAGAAAGTGAGTCACGTGTTCAACCGTTGCCCCAAGACATTAGCGCCAAAGCTACACTCAAGAGTGATACTATAGCCCTCACATGACGGATATCTCCAGGATAAAACACCTACTACACCTACTACTAGCATATTGCATAGGATGTCAACTGAGCAAGAACTCCGAAAACTGGCCAAGGAAAATCGCGAACGCCAAGAAAAGGCTATAAAATATTTTCCCCTTAGGGTCCCTCTATAATAAGGAGCAACCCTTTTTCATAGATTTTACAAAAGTAGTGAATTTGTTTATATAATCGACAAATATAATCTTAAGAAAGAAAAAAAATCCCGATGTGGGACTAAAATGCTTATATATATCTCTCTTAAAACAACTAAAACGTGAAACTCCACAATGTCGGACTAATAAGTTTTTTCATTCTACAAAAGAAAACAATAAATTATAATTTTATTATAACCTTAAAAATTATGTTTTAGTAATCGTTTTCCAACATTACTTGCCGGGAAATCCTTTGACACCAGCAATGTGTGGAATCTTTATCGGATGTGGCCTGCTTTCATCTAATGTGGTTTAATGAAGGGTCCTTGATTTAGATGCAGAAATAAAATGGATGCTCATAAGACAACACCACACGACCGATGGGTGAGAATGTTGTCAGCAGATGATGGCCTAGAAGCCATTGAAATAGTACCATCGAATGGAAACACTAGCTTCCCGGAACCAACACCTTCAAACTGTGTTGTTTAGAAAGTAAACATTCATGGCAATAAGTTTTGTATCTAAAACCCAAGGATACTTCAGCTGGTTGAACCCAGTAACATTAGAGTTTCAAATTTTGTTTATTCTTCGCTATGTTTTTGAACCTCTCCTTCAATTCGAGTTTCAAATGAATAACCCAGATGAGGACTAATGTCCTTGAAACTCAGTGATAACAAGTTAAATGATAAAAGCCATTAAGGTGTAATTTTTTTTCGATATAAAACGCCTTATTTTTTCTGAAAAATTCACTGAAGAATGTATAGCAAAATTTGAGGTCCAATATAATTAAAGGTGTGGCTCATGGTTTGTCGTCACCTCCAATCGTGCACCAAGACATAACTGGAAATAATATCTATTAGACTCTATTCGAAAATAAGGTTCCAGATTTTGGGACGACAAATTTGCTAAAACATCGTGAGTCAACTAGACAACACCAGTCGGCTCGTTTGGGTACATTGTTGCAGGTCAGTTTAACGTTCTCTAACTAGCACCGTATCAATCAATGTTCATTTTGCAATAAAAAGATTCCAGATTGGCATACCAAATGTTAGAATTTGACTAGAGTATCACAGGGCCTGCCAAACTGGCATACCAAATTCCAGATTCCAGATTGGCATACCAAATGTTCATCTGCAGTTGGCACAAACTTGGTCAGGTAATGGCATCACAGGGCCTGCCAAACTGATTTGGGACTTGGTTCCTGGCCGCTGTTCTCTGGGCGATTTGGAATGAGTAACGCAGGATTTTTCACGTAAGTGTCGATATCAGCGTCTCTTCTTGCATGGAGTTTCTAGCCTCTCAAAAGAAATTTCGATTTCAGGTTAGACTACTGCATCTTCCTGGGATAGCATTTTTCTTTAACTCACAGCTGTAGTATTATTGTTCCTTTCACTTCCAATCCATTATGATTGTAATCCCATTTTGTCTCTTTTCACACTTGAGTATTCCTTTTTTGTAACTTTTGATTGTAATTTTTTCTCCTCTCTTTAATAAATCTCTAAAAAAAAAAAATTTGACTAGAGTACTAAAATCGTTATGTTTTGATTAGTTAAGAAAATCCATTATTTGTTTTTATCATTTACCTTCTCGTTCCGAGGATTATTTTCAATTGCTCACATGACAGATAGTTTACAAATTGACCTCGGGGTCTAGACAAGTCAAACAAATTTAGGTCACCCAATACGGTCAGTCAAGGAATAAGCAGCAGCTGTTGTTTCATATAATATACTTGAAATGTAAGCGAACCCTAAATCAAAGGGGTAGATCTCCATCCCTTTCCCTTATAAGTAGCATAAGTTTTCTCCAAAGGCATCCAAACTGCGCCCCCTCTTCTATCTGCTAAGAACCAAAGAAATCAAATCATAACCCTAAAGACAGACAACAATAGATGTATCAGCTGCAACAACAAAATCAGATGGGAGAAAACAACAACAAAGAAAACAGTCGGAGATGGTTCAGTAGCAGAGGATCACCAACAAAAGCCGTTTTTAGCATAATGGTTTTTCCTCTCAAATTGATAATTTATGAAGGGAAGAACGTCGGATTCTCCTTTTTAGTTTTCTTTTTCAAGTGCTCAATGATTGCTGCATGTGTTTTTACCACCAGTTAACATATTTGGGTAGAAGATTTAAGATTACCATCATGACCGTCTATCGTCTCAGAAGTGATCTGCTAGTTTAATCATTTCTAGTTTATTGTGTATGTGAACCAATTTTCCCAATAAATAAATAAAAATTATGAGAAGTTTTGTCAATTCCAGTTTGTTTGTTTTTTCAATAATGAAAGTATCCCATTCATGATCTAATCTGGATGTATTTTCTTTGGTTTTCAAGTTTTTGAGATTAACTAATCCATCTTAACTAGTCTCAATTTGTTGTGAGAGTCGGGTGATGACCTTTCTTTGCCATGAATGTGCAAAGTTTTATCAGGAGTCTTGATCCAGTTTGTATGTCTCTACTCTAATCAGTATATAAATCCCCAGCCTACTGCTTCCAAAATGCAAATGCTCATCTAGGTCTCAACTTCTTGGTGACAATAACCATTTTCATCTCCTCACCTCTAACCATTTTCATGTCCCAGGACTAAAATTTATCAACATTCAGAAAACCATGAAATTATTTGGGCTGCATCGAAGTCTCTAGCTAAGATTGACCCTCATATATACAAGTTGTGTTCCCCTCCGAGGATTGAAGCAAATAAGTTTTTTACTACCCATTTACTCTTACCAGTACTCAAAATATTATGCACTCACGCATATCGGGTTTCGGCCATTTACATCAGAAAAAAAAATACACACTTCCAAAATAACAGTATGTACAGAAAAAAAAATACACTTCCAAATAGTTTACGAATTGATCCGGAAGTCTGTCCGCCAAACATATTTAATTCACCTCTTAACATGCACGCAATTGATCCGGAAGTCTGTCTGCTATCTACTGTCTGCTATCTACAAGAGAACGAAGAGCACCCAGTCACCTATCTGATTATGAGGTTCAAGCTAATCATTTATATGTAACTTCTTACAATGAAGCTTCCTGGATTGGACTAAAAATGAGGAAACTTTCAGGGGTATACACACTCTTACAAGGGTTTTTCAGAAGAGTTCTATAAAGAGCCCAAGTTTTTAAGTTTGTCCTCCACAAGCTCAATGCACGGGTATAAATTGCTCATAACAGGAAGGAAGGAACAATTTATTTCAATTTCTAACTGACTGGAACCCTTTGCTTTCCTCCACCATTCCTGATACTAGAGTTCTAAGAGGTAGAAGCCACTCTGAGTAAACTTTCCGCAAGCTACTTTCCGACAGCACCTCAATATAGCTTGTTTCTTCTTTGATGCAATCATCAGAAGAAATCTGTACACAGTGAGAGCTGCTGAAACCGCATCGTTCTGCTCAGGAAGGGATGGAGGCTCTCCCTTTGGAGGTCTTAAGACCAACTCCAACAATTCAAGGACATTAAAGTTCCAAAAAGAAATTTAAGGTGCGCACTGTTTTCTGCTTCTCTCACTAATTGATAATCTTCATATACCATCTCTTTAACAAGACCCAGAAGAAGTCCAATCATGGAAGGGGCGTTGGTGTTGAGTATGATCAGAGCCTTTATGATGGCAAACCTTTGATCACTGGGAATATCAGCAAGTACCATTTTAAAAGCAGAAAAGGCTTTATTCCGTACCAGTGCTCCTGAGGTAAATATGATGACTCTCTGGATAGCCTGTAGAGCAGCCAAAAGACTGGGAGTGTAGGAACAACATTCTTCCTCTTCGTCGTTACATATTTCAGAGGCTTTTCCATTAAAATACTCAATAAGAACTCGATAGCGTGGTTCTTTACTTCCCATGGCTGATCAGTGGATGAGAGCAGATACTTTAGCATGCCTACAGCTTGCCACCTCTTGGTTCTACTATTCTGAAGCTTATGCTGATAACAGACAGATCCTCTTCAGCAGCAGTCCCAACCTCATCAGAATATTGGGCCCAAATGACTGAAATAGATGCTCCTTGCTTGATGAGGGGGAAAGATTTAATGTAATCGTCATCATCCTCTCCACAGACGATGCTGGTAACATTTTGGAGAACGATCCAGTTATAAGACCAATATATGGGAAACCACACAAAGGAAGGAAACGTGACAGTTGTACAACCAATGAAATGCAGTTTAATTCTACACCAGCCAGAATATGTGAAATTGCCATCATCTCCAGGATAAACAAGCCAAGCAGAGATTTGAGCTTTTCTTTATCTTGGCCTCCATCTGTCGGGAACTTCTTGCATTGAGGTGGCAATGTTTAACACTCTGGCAAACAGCTCCTCAAAATGACCATCTTTTTCATTATCAGACTCAGCAACCACAGATTTTAGAACATTGAGGACCACGGGCAGCGCCACTTTTATTTGCTCAAATTTGCGCCTTTCAATGCGAAGAAATACTCTTGCAAGCCCACTCAAAAGAGGAGTGAAATAAACAGGTTCCTGGAACACTTTACAATGGGAGTCTAGTGCCTCGCATAGAATCGCAAGCATATCACGAGGATTAGAAGTCAATACTATGTGATTGATAACACTTTCCACCATTTCTCTACACTTATCTGAAACGGACGCAAACTGTGCAACCACCTCTGGAAGCTCAAAAGAAAGTGCATCGAGGACTGTCTCATCATCCAAAGAGGGCGAAGATATACAAAGATTGAGCTCTGTGAGAACCAAAAGTGTGTTTTCCTTGAAAGATTCACTTCTGGATCGGATAAACATCGTCCAAAATAGAATTAAGAAATCCAACAACATCGGAAACTGATTTAGGAATATCTCCGGTTTCAGAGACGATTTTAGAGCAATTAGTTAGGGTTTCATGAAGGCGAAGAACGAGAGGATGATGGGCAGAAGAGATGGAAGAATCACACATCTCTTGAACTTTAGACTGTAAAAATCACGATAACGATTTCGGAGCATTAACCCGACCAATCTTGAGTTTTAATCAAGATTGTGATAGACAAGGAGGTATTTAACCTAATACTGAATGACTCAAGTAGTCAAGTGCGTCTGGAAACAGAAACCGTGCCACGAACGACGCTAATAGCAATCACCCAGGCTGTGGCCCATATCATTCATGCCAATTGCTCCTATTATACTCTTCACAGCCTATTTATACTGCTCAATAACAACGAGAGTGCTAAGAATAGAAAACACTAAACATACCTGAATAAAACTCAAACTCCTAAGCATAGAATACTTCCAGAAACTCAAAACTTGTCTGCCAAGTATTAGTGTACGGCTTCTAATCATAGTCTTGGTTAGTCTTGATTTCAAACACCTCCTCATGTACAGTGTAGAGACCAGAAACAAAGATAGCTTCAAAAATGGAGTTTCATAATAAGCTTAAAATGTTTGGTCCAAAGAATTATGTGATCCTCTAGTTACCTATCTGTAGCTAAATCGCCCAAAAGGTCTGCATCGTTCATTACCTATCTGTACGTAGTTTGGTTTTGTTATATACTAAACATTAGAATGATTAGAATGTGATGTTTTCCTTTAAGGATTTGCAACATTCAATTGATTACTTGTGATGTAATATTAGGGTCATTGCCTTTTTATTTATCCACTAAGATGGTACTGGGGATATGGATGGTGAAAAGAGAACTTAAGGGATCCTCGACATCACTATCCTAATCTTATATTAGCAAGATTTAGTTTGAGCAATTTGTTTTTGGATTGTAGGATTGCGTTATCTATTAGTTGGCTGTGAATGCGTTGGAATTCGGAGTCATTCGAGGCGGTCCTAAATCGTCTTAGTGTAATTTGGACTGCACATTGTATCTGGCATTATATTATGGATTCTGCATAGTCCTTGTTCGTTATAAATGGACAGCGAAAATATTTGTATTTGTATGATTTGTCCTATTCCATCTTTAAGGTTGTTTTTTTCACCTTGTTTCGTACGCAACTTAATTATTAAAAGATCATTGTGTATTTCTTCACTGATGTTTCTTCTATCCTTGTTGCAGGGACATCAAGTGCAGGTGATATATACGAACCCACTGGAAGTAAACCTAACATTGAGGAGGTCAAGATGAGAAGAGAGCAAGTATCTTTTGCCAGCTGCAAAAAAAAGGTTGGTAGATAAACTTGGAAACGGCACTGGCAAGTTGGTTTCTGCTGAAGTACAGAAGTTGCAAGAAAATCTTACTCGGACCTCAGCGTGGTTATGACTTTGACTCGTAAGATTGTTACTTTCAATTACACTGATCAAAGGGATGTGTGTGCAAGAATTTAACTGGGAAATGGAATTCAACTCGATGCTTTTACATGAATTGAGCTACTCTCCCAAATTTTGTAAGTCTGTAAAAGAGTCTTCTTGTAGAGAACTGAGTAATTACAAATCCTCAACTCACGTACAGATTATGGCATTTGTTTTGGTCATACATGCACAGAGATAGGTATACATGTTTATGAAATGATGATTACATTCTACAAATAAGAAAATTTGTTGATGTCAAATTTCATTGCAGTCGAATGTTACTAGACTGATTTGTGTATACCAGAATGCTGTTAAATTAAGAGAGTTCAAACAAATTCAGAGTGGAATGTTGTTTATGGTGAGCTATATTTTTGATTCTTTACCTGGTTAGGACATCCTCATTACCTAGATAGTAATTTTGGTCAATAAATATCGGATTTGAACGGTATCCATTGAGTCTCGGTGTCTTTATAGGAACATTTTGAATCATGATCCAAACTCCCATTGCTGCAACAATTGACAACATATAGGTTGGTTAAACAAAACACTGACCATGTTTTCAAAGTAGGACTCCAGTCTTACTTACTACCAGCAGCATCCAACACTTCAAGTACTAAATGTATTCCACCCGTGGGGCCGATTTGATTCCGTGCCTCATCTCATGGGCCGTTTAGTGTTCCCATAAGGCTTAGGGTTCAGTAGGAAAATGTTTATCACTCCATTCTTACTTATAAATTGAAACCACATCTAGCAGTCCTGTTACCGGATACGGCGGCGCATAGTTATCACCCACTCCATTAACCATCATCTTCTTCATTATCAACACCACCACCGCCATTAACCAATCATCTTCTTAATGAATTTCGTGTCTCATAAACCTTGGAGAGAGAGGGAGGGAGGAAAGAAAAATGATTGATTTGAATAATCGGTATAAGCGGAATCGGAATTGGTTGGTTTGTGAGAAGGAATCTACGGATCGTCTTTGAATTGGCAGATTGGGTTTCGAAGAAATTCCTAACCTAATTGATGCAAGGATATAACATCAGAAAGAAGTTCTGCCGGTGGGTAATTAACTTCCATTTTCTATTTGATTTTCACTCTTGAGTAGATCACTGCCAAATCAATAGTTTAGTATGCAGAAATCAATAGTGTAAAGCTTTAATTTGTATATAACTTTGATCAAATTCTATGTAAGTCTTCTTTTTCATTGATGTTTGTCTAAATTTTAGATGTACACTTGATTTTTTGAAGTAATCTTCAACTTACTTATTACGCCTAGTCAGGTGTTATCCATTTGAGAGTTTGACGATAGTGATGAGTCTGAAGTAAAAGAAAGAATATCTTAATGAATTGTGTGTATTTGGTATCTCAAACTCCATTTATAACGTAATAAGATAGCTCTTCTCTTGGTGAAATTCCCATGGTGTCTCATAATTTTTTTACATTCAATTGCAGTGATGAGGGTGTTCATCCTCAGTCTCCTATGGCGGCCCCAATGCTGAGCTTCCTCTTGTGCAGAGCTCCAATTGTTCCCCGAACGTGCATTATACCATGACTTTTATTCTGTGCAGAGATGCATAAAAACATGGAATGCAGTACCTTCAAAATACCTTACAAATTGCTCTTCCTAAAATTGCGATGCTGAAAGAAAGCAAGTGACAATGCTTATGATATAATGGATTGATTCTCCTACGAAAACTCTTGCGTCTGCAGCAATAAAAACCATCTTGAAGACTGAAGTATATGTGATTTTGCCTCATCCCGACAATTTCGTTTCTAGCTGGATAAAAGATTTGCAGATATTAACAAAAATCAGAGGCCCCGACAATGATTTAGTTTTTTGATAGCCCATTATGACTTCTCCTCTCATTGGTAAGTTTCATTTTTCTCATTTTCATTGGTTTTTGTCTATATTTTAGCTGTTTCTGATTTGATCCTCAGCAACAAATTGTTAATGACTTTATAAGACTTCTGTTGAGATAATGTGTTCATCATGTTGCTAAGTTAGATCAATTACATATATTTCTTGATTGATGAGTAATGATTATTCGCATGATAAGTTAAACAATGACGAGGTACTGGATACCTTTACGTAGACATAGTGCGTCTCTGATTGTTTCACTTATTACATTGCTGGATTCTGTGCGTAGGCTGTAGCTAACCTATCCTAAATGAACAACTTTAATAATTCATACTGCATCCAATGAAAGCTAACTAGGATGTTGGAGTATAAGAAAAGCAACTAGCAGTACTGCGATAGCATTTGTCTGTAACAGTAGATGTATGAACATAGATCCAACTAGGCCAAGTGAAAAATTGTCCCCACAGTCCACCACTAATGTCAATTGACCAAACCTACTTTAATGCCACCACTGGATGCATTGCCATGATTCTAAATCTTAATCTAATGTAAATTGAGTGTTTGTTAATGTCTGTTCTGTTTTCAACAGGTGAATGACAGATAAAAAGAATGATCTTATTAAATGCTGCTCCAAAAGAAATCAATATGGTGACAGCTAGATGTGATAAATGGAGGTCAAAGCTGGTTTGGATATAACTTCACTAGTATTCTGGTACCCCATATTTCCTCCAGGTACTGTAAAGCTACTATTATAGTCGCTAATGTTACCTCCCGGTACTGTAAAGCTCAACTCCACTGCCATTTTCCCAATGCTTACATATACCTCCACATGTCACTCTGCTCTTACGTCGCCTCTCAGTCATCCCACAAAACCCTTAATCCTAAATATCGGTTGGTTTTTCTTCATTTTTTTTTCCTTCTTTTTACCCAGAAAATAAAATTTTGATTTTATCTTCACAGGAATCTAATTCCCACTTTGCTGTTTTGATTATTTACACACACCTTTTGTGTTTAAAAGGAGAGATTTTTGTGTATCTTGATGGGTGGTGGTGGAGATGAATGGGCATGGAGAAGCACAAACTGGGTTTGAGACTGGAATTGTAGTACCAAAGAAGAATTCGGAAGGAAGAAAGGGTTGATGATGATGATTGTGTTGAGAAATGAAGGTGGTCATGCAAAAGAGTTTATAAAGGTGGCAGCTCCTATGGAGGCTTAAATTGGAGATAAAGAAGTTAATAGACATAGGGATGGAGTTACAGTTTGAATGGGGAGGAAATTGAAGCATATGTAACACAACCTGATGGTTCTCTATTCAGTTGGTGTGAGCGTTCCCAATGTTTCAATCACTTGATTTACGGAATTGTTAACAAGACCGATCCTTATAGCAATAAGGTTTGATCACAAAGAGTTTGGTTGGAAACTTGGGGCGTCAATGTTAACTATGTTCCCTTTGCATGATGAGATTCGGAGGAAGCAACTTTATCTTTCAGTTGATTGATTTTCCAATGCTTTTCAGATGAAATGAAACTTTTATTCAGATGGCAAAGTTCAGTGAGCGGATCAAGGATGTAAATTTCCTGATGAAAGGAGTTCTTCTCGGTCGTATAAAGAAACTAACTGTCGACAAAAATGGAAGAGAAAGAAGCACTACAAAAGGATTCTTTAGCGATTTAAAAACGGAAAATGGGTCATTTGTCCAAATATTTTTAAAACCCGGTTCAAATTCCGACGAAGAAAAATTAAGATAGTGAAATGACAAAAAAAATAGCAAGGATGAAACCGAATTCATCCCGACTTAAACTTAAAAATAGCAAGGATGAAACTGGATGCATCCCGATGTAAATTAAAAAAAGTATTTGAAAAGGGGTAGGGATGAAACTCGTTTACCTCCCGGCTATTTTTGTATTTTTGTCCATTTAAACAATATCAAAATCTGATGTCTTTTTCACCAAGATTTGTTGATTTTGGTCTTTTTAACCAATTTTGTGATTTAAAAACAATGTTTACTTGACTAATTTGAAAACCGGATTGCTTTTTACATAAAGAAAATTTAGAGATGTAAAAATGTAACGCTGTTTTCGTGTGCTATCTTTTTGATTATTTACCGGACAATCCCGCATTACCCACACAACAATTTTGATCCATAAATATTCGTATTTTGAACGTTATTAACGATTTCCCAAGATTTTGCTTTTCGGAGTCTCGGACATTTACAAATCACATTGCAAGCCTTCTTCTACTAAATCATGAGCCGAACTCCCAATGCTGTAAGAATTGACAACATGTAGTTACTTCAGTCCTCACCTTATACCATGTCCAGGACTAGAGGTGTAAAACGTGTGCAGCCCGGCACACGGTCGCGTGCTTCACGTGTCATGTGCCGTGCCGTGTTGTGCCAACGATTTAAACATGTTGTGCCGTGTGGCTTTACTTAGTCAAAAGCTAGGCACATCACATATTTACCACGGGCACAAAGACACGAATAAACGTCGTGCCGTGTCATCTTGCTCGCACACGTGCTATAAAAATTTGAAATCACTTAATGTATACATTAAGTCGCACATAATCACAAGAATTTAATTAGACAACATATCATTTGAAATTATTTCAAATAAAATTAACAAGTTTATTCAATAAAAAGAAATAGCTCATTAAATATAAAATTGGATTATTGTCATGTAAATTAATCTTCTAGTTAAATATAGGTGACTTACAATATAACAAAGATACCAAATATATTTTCCGAATATTAAGGTATTATATGTGTTGTTATAAATAAGCCAACTTAAAATGTTAAAAACTAGCTAGAATAGTGACTCTTTTGTGAAATATACAAAAAATGTGATGTATTATGCCTTGTTATATGGTGTATTTGTACATGTTATGATGTGCTTTCTTAACGTGCTGTGCTGGGCTGGGCTACGTGCTTATCCGTTCCGCGTGGTTGTGTCATGCACTATCGTGCGATTAAATTCTAACCCAAAGACGCCCCATTTAACTAACGCTTTATCACACACAGCTCGCTAAATCAAAGTGCTGGTCATGGCCGTGCCAAATTTTAGCGTGCTTTGTGGCCGGGCCGTCTTGCATGCACAGCCCGATTTACACCTCTATCCAGACCACATGTGACGGTCTTAACACCACCTGAGGGGCCAATTCCGTGCCTCGTCTCATGGGCCGTTTAATGTTCCTATAAGGCTTAGGGTTCAGTATTCTTACTTGCAAAATCACACCAAACAAAGCAGACCTACTACCAGTTACGGCGGCGCATTGTTATCATCCCCCTGCTTTCCTCCATTATTCATCTTCTTGGTTGTCAACACCACCGCTTTCAGTGCACCACCACCACCGCTATTATCATCACCACTTAATGAATTTGGGTTATCAATGGGAGATGGGGTTTGTGCCTCATATTAATGTTTGTCTGACATGCACTGTCGAATTATAGTTTCTTATCGATACTAATTTATTTATTTGTCGAAAGCAGTAGATCGTTTTTGCTAAAGTAGAGTTTCTCAAGGTGCGCATAGTCCCCAAGACAATGGATTGGATAACACGTGCTCTTGGCTTTTGCATCCCTCTTGGTCGTCAAGAACGATTAGCACCAGGTGAAGTAACCGTAAGATCTGTTAATAATCGTCTACAGCAATATTTTGGTCGTCAAGAACGATTGGCACCAATTGAAGGAATCGCAACATCTGCTAATAATCTTGTACAACGGGATTTCAGACTGAGTGACATAGGCATAGACATAGATGAGGTAAAAGCCTTTGACATAACTTCTCCATGAAAAATAAGGTGCATGTATCGTAATTGTTTCTTAGTAAAACTAATATGTTATTTTAGCTTCGTAATTCCATACTACGAGATTTGGAAGAGTGGCACGGTGTCCAAAAAAGGGGATTATCAGAAGAAACCATATTAGCTAGTTTGAAACAAAATAATTCACATTGAATCTTCAGCGTCTGAAGATCGGAACGAGGAGACTGAGATCTGCACTATTTGTCAGGTAAATATTGAGACTGGATGGGGTAAACTCATTAAGCGTTATTATCAATTATCCAAGACTGAAACTCGTTTGCAGCATAATTTTCCCATAATATTTGAGCAAGAAAATTTTTAGGATGCAATTTAAGAATATGCAATCTAACATATACTTTTGTTGTTCGTTTTGCAGGCAGAATATGAGAGCGGTGAAAAAGTTGCCACTCTGAATTGTGATCACGAATACCATGTGGACTGCATTAAACCTTGGCTGAGAGGGAAGAATGCTTGCCCAATCTGCAAACGCCCCAGCCGCAAATGCCCAGCTCTACTATGATTGACCATGTGCTCCATCCTCTGGCATAAAAATGACTTCAGTTGGACATCCATACAACTGTAGAGGAAATGTCCCCAGGCTTACGAACATTAGAAATGTTGTTGTTTTTGGTTCTTTTTCCAAACATCTACTCTGGGTTGTTTGTTAGTTCCCTTGTACATTTGTAAATATCTCATTCTTTTTTTTAAAAAGGCAAATTGTTTCTTCCAAAAACAATGCCTGTAGAAAATGTTATTTTCAATTGCAAATTTCGATAAAGAGGAGCTGCTGTCTAGTGCATGATGATGTAGATTGACTACCTCCCACATCACCATACGCACAGTCTCTAACTTCAGCAGCTACTGAATATCATGCTGTAGCTGGAATTCAGGCAATGTTGGAATCCATGGGCCATTCCAAAACCCCAACTTTCTTTTGGCAGTTAGATAAGTTGTAAATGTAGTGGATTTTCTTCTCATTAATCTCATACTTTTATGATCCCACCGAACACTTGTTAATTTACGTAGTTAGTTTCTGAGGATTTTTAGCCTCAGAAAGAGGGAGAATCTCTAATTAGTAAACAGCTCTCAGCAGTATTTGAAAAGAGTCCTTGCCATGTGTCTTTCTAGCCTGTTTTTTATCATGAGATAGAGACAACTCTTGGTAGCTACATATCACAGCTCAGTACTACTTAAACAGTTAAACTTAATGTACCATTAACCTTAATCAAAACTTAAGTACATCTAAACCTCAAACCAGATTATCACCAAATCCAGCTTATAACATAAACTTAAAAAGCCAACAACGTTAACTAAGTACCGTTATTGCATATGAATCAATCAAAACTTATATTATGCAATTTTAAGTAAGTGTTTAATATCGTTACCATAGCGGTAAAATCTTGAAGTTTAATTGGGGAGATGAAAGACTTAGTAGAATATGGAATAATATCCCGGTTGCAATATGGTGGTGTATATGGAATGAGCGAAATGCAAGAGTCTTTGAAAGGAAAAAGAAAAATTTGGTTAGCCTAATTAGAAATGTTAAACTCAAGCGTTCTTTGGGCGGAGTCTAACACAAGGATGTTAGGTCTAACGGCAAATACGGTGATAGCACTTTGACTCTTTATTCCGACCTTCGTGATCTTGGTTTGTTTTTTGTTTTGGTTGCTTAATCTCCTTTCTCGCTCCTTTTCTTATTGCTCTTGATGTATTCATTGGGTTGAGGTACCCCTCTTAAGTACCTCCTTTTCAATGAATTTCCTCTTTGATCGATCAAAAAAAAAAAAATATCGTTACCATAGCGCCTTGAAGTGCCAGAATTGAGCTAAAAGGGAAAGTTAGAAGCAGTTTATATAGTGCAGTCATTTATATCATGACTTTCATTACTTCAATTATAGTGCAGAGATACATGGACATGCCTTACAATGGTTCTTCATGAAATTGCAGTGCTGAAAAGAAGCAAGTGAACAATATTGGAAGATCTTATTCTAGTTGAAAAAGCTGAAAGACAGTGCTTGTGATGCTGATGACATAATGGACGATTTTTCATACGGAACCTCTCTCATCTACACCTATTGAAACAGCTGGATGTGTATGTGGTTTCGCCTCATCCTCCAATTTACAAATATCCAACAATGATATAGTTATCTGATTGTCATAGTCATTCCTCTCATCAGTCAGTCCTGTTTTTTCATTTTCGTTGATTTTTGTGTAAATTTTAGCTGTTCGCCTGATTTTGTGAAGTAAGTGTCTAATATCGTTATCATAGCGCCTTGAAGTGCCAGAATTGAGCTAAACGGGAAAGTTAGAAGCAGTTTGTCATTTAAGTTGAGTAATGGAACTATCTACAGAGAATACTTAACTCTTTACAACCAAGAGAGCAAAAATATGAAGACCCAAAATAAAATGTCACTCCATTTAAATATTCACAGTGACATGAAAATGAACAATTGTCTTGTCTATGTATCACCACCACCAACAAGTCAATAACATGATCAACTATACCATATTACCATACAGAGGAAAATCAACATATTTTTATTTTCTTCAAAAGAAATTAAACACAGTGTGAAAAAAAATCCACCCATAAGAGATAATAACACACAAAATCAAACAAAAAAAATCGAAATCAAATTAAACCCCACTAACAAGAGTACCTCAATTAATGAAAATCAATCAACAAATCGAAATCAAAACTAAACCCTATACAGTACCTCAAATGATAAAAATCAATCAACAAATCCTTTACCTGTAGAATTCATTTGATTATCAACCAAATCAGCACTTGGAGATGATGTAACAGTAGGGTTTTACTTAGTAAAGAAGGTGGAAGAAGATGAGAAGATGGTGGTGAGTCGCCCCCTCTGCTGCAGAAAGAAATTAAAATGAAAAAATAGTTTGTTTTTTTGAACATACAAGGTAGCAAATAGATCACACAAACCAGTCACATATTCTCTTGTTCAAGTATTCTCTTAACAGACAAGAAAATAAATAAAAGAACTAGGCCCATAATTTTCGTATCACACACAAAGGGAAAAAGAAAAGCAGGATGAGTATCACACACAGAGTAGCGAATAGATCAGTCTAAAAGTGCTTATAAACCAATCTCTTATTCAAATATCCCGTCATAACCGCACGCACTGAGATCGCAAATCGCCCTGTCAGCATCTTCCTTGTTCACAAACTTAACAAGTCCTCGGATTATGCCAGTCTTCTGATCTACAGCAACAGAAACATGCTCGACATCACCAAAACTGCTGAACAGTAGAAGCAAGTCAGGCTCACTAGTATATTCTGGGAGGTTGGAGACACCAACAGAGTTTCCTTGGTTCCTCCGTGGTGGCTTCATCTCTGACCCTAGTCGGTTCACCCCATCTCCCTTGCCAGGAGGAATGTCTGTTGCTGACTTGGAAGTGCCGAAATGGTTGGCAAGGCCTGATGGTGGGAGAGCAAGACGCTTCTCTGGACACCATCCTGTCCAGTGATCCCCCTTCTTACCACAGAGCCTACACACCATAAGCGCAGCACCTCCGAGATTTGACAAGGAATATTCTGGAACCTTGGTGTCATCTTTGCTACCAGGAGGTTGAGCCGGCCTTTTATCTTGAGTAGAAACCATGGTAAGTCTAGCACCAATACCGACACCTTTATGAACAGCATCACCAAACTTAGGTTCAAAAATTTCCTTGTGACAATTATTCTCATCTTCTTCTAATCCCAAACGAACTTTGTTTGGTGGTATCTGTGTTGCTGAACCTAGTCGTTGCATAGTATCTATCCCCAACAAGGAAAATCAAACAGAGTTCGACAGAGAAATCAAATAAGGGTTTCGGAAATCTCAGCCAGTATTTAGGGTGCTTTCAAGGTTTGGATCTATAAAAGGGCAATTCACCTACGGCAATCTGCTTGCGCTCATGTTGAGTCCTTTTGGTGTAATACCTAGGCTTGGACAAAGTTATGGGCTTGGCTGATTCAAGAGGACCCAAGACGCAAACCCATATCTGTACCCGAAACGTCAGATTTGATACACTTGGGAAACAAATTATAATGCTTTGAGCTGTCCAAAAGTGAGTATGATTCATATGAGACATCTTATATACCTAGGAGCAAAAAAGAACTTTCTCTAGCATTATATTGAAAGCTCAGAACTTCAAAAGAAAAATAGTAAGACTGTTATATACGATAGTGGTATTGTTATAGAGGAACAGTTGAAATGAGAGGTAGTATACAGACAACTAAGCTGCCTTCGCATGTTAAGGAATATTGTCATCCAGTATGTGCCAGTCAAGTGGTGCTGGAACCTGTCTTTAACCTCATTGGTGATTTAAGTCACTAAACATTTGATAGAAAAACTAGGGGCCAAAGGTGAATTTCCTGCTGAAGCAAATTATCAATCAATAAATATCTAGCAGGTAGAAGAATGTGCAGGGGAATTAATTTAGTGGAATGTAGCCGTCTCAGTACTTTCCTTGGGGTAGTTGATTGGTTTTGTTTCTTACATGCATTGACAATGATTTATGCTTAAGCGATTGTGTTTCATCCGTTAAGGGAAAACTATTCGTACCCTTAAAGTAGTTTTTCTTCAAATTCTTGCTAGGATATGTCTTCTGTAGTTCAGAAATTTCACTGATCAAAGCTTCATAACAAGCCCCTGATTCCTTGTTTACAGATCTCGTATACGTAGCATCAATATTCACAGATAGCTCCACTATGACAATGTCTCCTGTAGTATACTTGAAGTGCTTTCATAAGTCATTTGTTGGAATATCCAGTAGTCACCATCCCCTTTTGGTGATCTTCCAGCATGTTTCAGTCCTCCTTGGTATCTTGATTGGTCTCACAGACAACCAGAGGTGGCAGCCGTTTTCCACTTGGACCCTTGATCTCACAGACAACCAGAGGTGGTAGCCGTTCGCCACCTGGACCCTTAAGATTATCAGTAAATTCCTAACTGAAGGAACTCTGTATATGGAAGGACTTACCAATGCATCATCTGTATCCGCGGCATGTACTCTTTTGTTCTATGGAGATGCTGCTTTACATATTGTGAGTAGCATGTTAAACTAAAGTAGGACACACGGTCTACTATCTGTTTACCAACTTAATTGCGCATTTCTGATAGCTTACATTTTATGATAGGCATGTTTCGACTTTGCACGTGTCTTAACAACTGTAAGTGATGCTGAAATTGGTCCGATGGAAATCTTGTTTTCTCAATCTTGTCCTTATTAGGTCACAATGAGAAAGAACATGCAACATTCAGGTATTTTCCTCTGGTACTTCTTGATAATTCCATTTCCAAATTATGATGCTAGTAACAATAAAATATTAACTTATGATAATGGGCGTGTGTTGCAGAAGCACTGTCTACGATTCCTGCATGGGTGCTTGCCTTAATATACTGTATTTAAGTTTTCCAGATGATGTGGTTGAGCTTACAGCTGGAGATCTAGTAAATGCTTTCCCAGAATCATTGAAAAACACGGATAGCCTTGAGATTAAGGTGAATATGCTGGGAAACTCACCGTTAAACGTCCTAGTGATAATATTTGGTACTTTAATGTGATTGCTTTGGTATGTTTAGGATTTCGAATGATTGCATCTTTGTTGTCCCGATATTGATTTCTACGTCTATTTTGCTTGTAAGTCTCAATTTTCTCCTTACTTCCATTTTTCATTTTTAATTGGAAGGCTGCACCAATAAAGGAATGGCAGCAGGGAAGGCACAAGCCTTTTTAGCATACTGATGTAAATGCTTTGCCAGAAAAGGTAAATCTTATATCGTTTATTGGTGTTCTTTATCTCATTCTTCATGTATTACTACAACTCGTGCCAAAATCTTCTCTAATCCAATCCATAGTTCCTGGTGATCCCCAATTCACGTAAGATTGGTAAATCTTGTGAAGAAGATTGGGAGGTATAAATTTGCTTAAGTGAACATTGTTGAATGTTTTAAGTTGATACTGTTGGAATTTCAGCTTCATAATCAACATTCTCTATGCTTAACATGATTATAGGAAACCCTTATGCTGAAACAAACATAAACCTAGTATAAACATGCTCTTACAACACAGGAACGACACCTTACATAGCTAGAAAGCACTACATATGGTATTGTTTGTAGGTGAAAATGGTTTCGGCTGATTTCGATAATTTTGGGTGTACGGGTGAGAAACAATTTAAACCCTAAACAATGTACTGCAAGGGAGTACTTTAGATTCGAGAGATCAATCTGTACAAGTCCGGCCTAAACTAAGAAATGTCCGTTCCAGACTTGTTTCGGTCACAAAGTGAAGGAGAATGGGTTTGTTTTGGGGAGGGAAGCAAGGAAAGTGATGAGACCAGAATAGTTGATTCTGGAAAAGTAGTTGTGTTACTGCGACTTGTATCAGAAAAGTGGGAAGGCTAACAAATGGTAAGATATCAAGTATTTTCTGAGTGTTGTGTATTCCCGAATGAACTGTTGTTCCTGTGGAAATAGGTAAGACCTATTTATACAAGTCGGGCGTGAAACGTACCCTGGTCTCCTTAAGGAATGGAAAAATGGGTAAGTAAATGGGAGGAGGTGGTAACCGTATGCATGGAATTTGATGTTCTATAAAATCGTTAACGCCGAATTGATGTTCCATAAAAATATTATCGTATGGAATTGATGTCCCATGAACCCACATAAAAATATTATCGTATGGAATCAACAAATCCTTTACCTGTAGAATTCATTTGATTATCAACCAAATCAGCACTTGGAGATGATGTGACAGTAGGGTTTTACTTAGTAAAGAAGGTGGAAGAAGATGAGAAGATGGTGGTGAGTCGCCCCCTCTGCTGCAGAAAGAAAAATGAAAAAATAGTTTGTTTTTTTTGAACATACAAGGTAGCAAATAGATCACACAAACCAGTCACATATTCTCTTGTTCAAGTATATTCTCTTAACAGACAAGAAAATAAATAAAAGTAAAAATTTTCGTAAGTGTAAAACAAATTACAAATTAAGCAGAACAAAGGGAAAAAGAAAAACAGGATGAGTATCACACACAGAGCAGCGAATAGATCAGTCTAAAAGTGATTATAAACCAATCTCTTATTCAAATATCCCGTCATAACCGCACGCACTGAGCTCGCAAATCGCCCTGTCAGCATCTTCCTTGTTCACAAACTTAACAAGTCCTCGGATTATGCCAGTCTTCTGATCTACAGCAACAGAAACATGCTCGACATCACCAAAACTGCTGAACAGCAGAAGCAAGTCAGGCTCACTAGTATATTCTGGGAGGTTGGAGACACCAACAGAGTTTCCTTGGTTCCTCCGTGGTGGCTTCATCTCTGACCCTAGTCGTTTCACCCCATCTCCCTTGCCAGGAGGAATGTCTGTTGCTGACTTGGAAGTGCCAAAATGGTTGGCAAGGTATGGTGGTGGGAGAGCAAGACGCTTCTCAGGACACCATCCTGTCCAGTGATCCCCCCTTCTTACCACAGAACCTACACACCATAAGCGCAGCACCTCCGAGATTTGACAAGGAATATCCTGGAACCTTGGTGTCATCTTTGCTATCTGAGGTTGAGGCCTTTATCTTCAGTAGAAACCATGGTAAGTCTAGCACTAATACCGACATCTTTATGAACAGCATCACCAAACTTAGGTTCAAAAAATTTCCTTGTGACAATTCTCATCTTCTTCTAATCCCGAACGAACTTTGTTTGGTGGTATCTGTGTTGCTGAACCTAGTCGTTGCTTAGTATCTATCCCCAACAAGGAAAATCAAACAGAGATCGACAGAGAAATCATATAAGGGTTTCGGAAATCTAAGTCGGAACTACTTTAAACAATTCAAAAATTAAAACTAATGTTCAAAAATTGGTAAAATTTCAGAACTTAACAACACAATCTAGCCTTCAAGCACAACTTCCAAACTTGTACTTAAGAACTCTTGCGGACAAAATAAGATCCAGCGAACTTATATTAGTTGAAAGTGAGAATCTGAACCATATTAAGAAGAATTTCGGTACGAATACGATCGGTAGCATAAGCCTAATTTTACTTAGAAATTGAGCTTTTTCTCGGGTAAAAGGCCAAAGATAAAGTTATTTAAGAGATTGTCAGCAAAAGCAGTAGACCACCATACCAATTTGTATAAATAAAAATCATATAAGGACTCGCTCATTATAAAGCGTAGGTAGAACACTAATTAGACGCTAGTACTATACCAAAGTATTGAACTACAATCAATAATCCCCAATTAAAGACCCTAATTGTATCCATTGTGTATTGTCAATTTACATCAAGCATACCTTATTTTGTAAGCCCCACAATGAGAGCAGTCTGGATACGGCTCAGACTAGAGCTGCACAGAACCGTCCCTGTCCCATGGTACCGTGCCGGAACCGCAAAGAACCGCACCGTGGTACCGTCCCGAACCGTGATTAGACGGACAGTACAAGTACCAAAAATCACTGTGCCTAGAGTAGGTACAAGTAACGGTTCTAGGATATTCCCGTCCCGTCCCGTCCCGTAGTACCGAGGATCTGTAACCGTTGATTTTAGGATTAAATCCTGATCGTTTATAGTAGGGGTTATACCCTTTTCTTATTTTCTCCATCGTATTCTCCTCGTTTTCTTCTCCTTCTTCCCACTCTCATATTTTCGCCTCTCGAGAAGAGAAGATGCAAATGCCATTGTCGACTTTCAGCTTTGATTTCCCTTTTGAAGTAAGCAATCATCATCATCATCTGTATAAGGACTTCAGTATTGATTTACTGGTAAGTATTTTATAAATCGATTTAGGGTTTGTTCATTATCTGTATAAGATTTTTTGTTCTAATATGATTTTTTTTTTCAATTTAGGGTTTCAAAATCGATTTTAGGATATTAATTGTTGATCGATTATAATATTTGTTGTTATAATATGATCCTTTTTTTTGATTTTGGGGTTGGAACTTGGAAGAACTAATCATCAGTTTGTTCATTAGTTGATACAAAGTACAAACATCAGGTATTCGATTCATTTTCGATTCTAATTTAAGTAGGGTTTTGTTTTAACTTGATTTGATTTTCAGCTTGTTCTTCAATATAGGGTTAGGGTTTGTATCCTTTTAATGGCGATTAGGAGCTATGACCATTGTTTGTGGTACTTAATGTCCATTGTCTTTTCCGCTCTCGAATTTGATTGCTTGTGGTTTTCTTTTCGATGCATAATTTGTTTACTATTGTAAATCAAACCGATCTTTTTATTTAAATGAATTTGTTGGGTTGGGGTGAACTGAAAGGGGGAGAAATTGAGCTTCTTCATTGTTTTGGTTTTGATCAGGTATTGAGGAAGAAGAAATTGTCTCCTTGGTGGTGGTTTAAATGATTGCGTGTTTGTTCAATAATACCTACTCCCTCTTCTTTTGAACAAGAACATTACCATTGGGTTTTAAGTCTTACTCTCCATGCCTTATGTTTTTCACTGGCAATCAAAGACCCACATTCCCACCTGATAATCACTACACCATTTTAAGGGATTCGTAACCAAGTTTTGCAACGGCAGTAGGTCGGTTGCGAAATTTCCGTTGCGAATTCCAGTTGTTAATTTTTCGCAACCAAGGAATGTTGTTGCGAATTTTGCAACCTCACAGGCAAGGTTTCGAATTGCGACTGCGCTTGGTTCAAGTGTGCGAACCACTTGTGTGGTCGGAACACTAGAGCCGATAAACACGCCCCGGTCAAACTTCTGTCAAGACTTGGTTTTTTTTCCACCCTTATTCCAAATCGGGGTATATCCTACCCTTATCGAATTCCTTCTTTCATTTCACTCCGCCAAACCACAGAGACTCCGCCCTCCTCCTCTCCTTTCTTCCCATCTCCATTTCTATCACGATCTGCTCAATCGAGTCAGTTTTTTCTCCCAATCTCTAAAATCCATCATCGTGTAGAACTCGTATATCATCAGGTATAAGTTTTGACATAGTTTTTAGGGTTTATAGATTTCGATTTCTAGGGTTTCAGTTGTGATTTTTAGGGTTCAGAGATTTGATTTCTAGGATTTAGAGATTTTGATTTAAGTTTATCGAATCCTAGGGTTCCATTTAAGTTTTTCATTTTTAGGGTTTAATGTTTGATTTCAGTTTTTCGATTTCACTTGTGAATCGATTCTTTCAATTTCAGCTTTTTTTTCTTTTTTTTCTTTTCCATTTTATGGTTTGTTGTTTATCTCGAATCTAATACCCCTTTTTCTTTTTTCTTTTTTCCATGTTAGGGTTTGTCAAGATGAAGAATCAAGTTCGGTTCATTGGAGCTTGAAGACCGGTTTGAGTTGGTTCAGAAGAACTAAGAAGGTATATCCAACTATGAAATTGTTTTGATTATTTTGGTTCCTTTTATATTTTCTTTCCATTTTATGGTTTCTTGTTTTTCTCAATCGATGCTTTATCGTACATTGATGTTCTATCGTACATTTACCTATTTCGGATGTTTTATCGAGACATTGATGTTCTAGTCCATTGTCTTTTTATTCTCTTATCATGTTCTCAATGTGCTATTTGGTTATATTTTGCGTTTGGGGAAGACTTTCATACTAATCGCATTATCAGATACTCTTCTCTTCGTGGATTAGATGGAGAGCCCATGGCTAAAAAGGCAATAATTTTCACTCCTACCAGCCTTTGTAAGTAATTGGAAATCAAATTAAGAAATGGGCCTGGAGATAGACTTCAACTTATTGCTCTTTGTGAGAGCACCGGGATGATGTTGTTTCGGAATAGACAGCTTCATTAGACCGCACATCCATATCGTATAAGTCTAAGATTATCCTGCCTTGATAAGCTATTACTTTTAGCATGGATACTCGATTCATTCTATATTTTACAAGGTGCTAATTGTTTCTATGAGACATTACGAATGCATTCACAAACTTTGACAAAAGTGGATCTTGTGACCTCCTTATTTGCGATGAGGCACACCGATCGAAGAATGACCGCACACTAACAAATCGGATACAATTATCATATATCTTTCCTTGTATTATCCTGGTATGTATAAAATATTGTTTGTCTATCCTTAACTCGAAGATAGTTGTTTTGAATTCAGCATTAGATGGTCTTTCATGCAACCGACGATATTATTGTCGTGACCCTAAATGCGTAATAGTTCTTAATCTAGCTTCTTGTTGTAGTTGAATTTATGTCTCTCTCGATAACATAGTTTTACCTATGTTGATTTGTTTAGTAATGGCGTAATGATCTCGTAAGAGTTCTTTGCGATGGTTAATTTTACCAATTCAGAATCTTGGGGATGCTGCATATTTTCGACGATACTATGAGGTGAGTGTATTGCCTTTTTTTGTATTCATTGTTATTAATGATCTAGCTGATAGATGCTGGCAATGCGACGTTTCCTATATTTTTGAACTCATCAAATGAAGTCACCGATCATTTCGAAAGAGAACCTACAACAACGAAAAAGAGAGAAATCTTGGCGTTGAGCGACTTCTTGAATTAAGCACAAAAGTAACCGTAATCTTGTTTCAAAGGTGTGAAACAGCTTAATGATCCCCTGAGCTTGTGATATTCTCGTTTTTATTTGTCTGCTTCTACTATTGTGATTTTCGAATAAACGAGCAGCTTAACCTCGTCTTTTTTATTAGTGGATTTTCATTTCGGCTTTATTTTGAGGAGGACCAATGCTTTGCTATCAAATCATCTACCACCAAAGGTAATTCCGCAATTTCGCCTACTTGATGTGTTTTGCAACGCCATTTCTCCTTTTCAAATGTCCTTATACACTTGCATAGTTTTCACTTTTGCGATGTTACAAGATATTTTCGATACAGTTTGTATCCCATCTTCACCTTTATGAGTTTGTCCTTAACATTACGTAGGTGGAGTCAGTATAGGTTAGACTTAGGGACACTATAAGAGTAAATAACCACCTGCATGACCCCAAAGAAATCGTAAATAAGGTGCAAATTACACGCCTCGTGGATTGTACTAAGCAACATCATTGACAAAGTGTTTCTTTAATTATTAAAGGCTACGCCATCTCACAACTACAGAACATCACCGGAATGCGAACGTTCACATATGATACTTAATCCCTTATCTTAATCATCACTAGAAATTGGTCACTTAATCCCTTACCTTAATCATCTCAAATTCTCAAGAGTGGCATTTGTTTGATGTACTACACCGAAATTTATTGCATTGAATTTGTCTAGATAGTTGAAGTTGTCTCCTTGTAAATTGAGTCCTCTTCAGTCAAAGTTATATAACCATTTTATACATTCCAAAAATGTATGTCTTTTTTTTTCATTTGTCCATTTCAAATGGTTCGTAAAACTTACCGGTAAATTAATGTAATTGCTTTTTCTCTAATTATTATCCTTTATCGTTGGTCTCTTCTTTCGTGTTAAGCGAGCAATATCCGAAGAGGCTAAACAATCAAAAATTTTGGCATATATTATTGCTTTGAAAAAGCTTTGCAATCATCCTAAGGTAGGGTATCGCGGAGAGTACTTTTGTTAACAAATTAGTATTTGTTCTGTGCTCTTACGCTTATGCTTCTTCCGGGATGCAAAATAAGCTCATGTACTCTTTGTATTGGTTGTGGCGTATTTATCGCTCTCTATGATAATCCACAGATGTCCAGCTTTTACACCACTAATAAGCATTATAGAGAAGCAAGGTATAGTCAAGAGAGGTCAATTTTAAAGCATGAAATGTAGTTTAGTGCAACATAAAATCAGATAACTAATTTATTGATTTTCCTTCATCGATGAAGTGTTCTTTTTTTCTTTCTTTTTTCTTTTTTGTGTTCCCATTTCGTGATGATGGAAAACAAAGCTTAGAACTAATTAGTTTCCACTTCCTATCCTAATTTGTAGAAAATACTCCATTTGTTTATTTCTATCTCCCTTATCTATGTTACGATCAAAAGTGGGTCGTGAACGTCTGGATTTGAGGATTGCATTCGATTTTTTCCTCATGCAATGTTTTCCTCGGAAGGTATATATTTACCTTACATTTTCTATCTCCTACCATCTTCTCGCAAAATATTTCTAATTTAAGTGTAAACACTTGAAATTTTAGATCCGGAGCATGGACCGTGGTGATGGGGTTGGGTTGAACTTTTCTGGGAAGATGCATGTTTTAGCTCGTTGTCGCCCAATTGCGTAGCAAAAATGATGACCGTATTGTTCTTGTTTCCAACTATACTGTGTTTGTATTCATTATAGCAACACAACTTCTCCAATTATTGTATAAATTTTAGTCAACAGAAGCCTCATTTTTTAAGAATTTGTCTTAATTGAAACCATCCCGCATTTACATACAACGCATGCTTTTCTATTACTTTACGCAAGTAGTTTCCACTATCACTTTACATCACGTTTATATCAAGAAATCAGGTGCGCCGAGTGTTAGCTTCTTATGGGCCTCCTTAGAGATGATTCACTAATTTTGGTTTACTCACCATGGAATCATCCTCACCGAGTTCCCAATCTAGAAAAGTCGGGTATTTATGAACCGCCTATTTCCTTCTAGACTTTAACCCAGCGATGTATGAGTTTAGAAGTCTTGTAACCGGTGTTTCTCACTTTACGTGGGAGTGCGTAGATATGAAGACACCTCTTTTTGGAGGGAACTTGTTTCCTTTATGATAATGTAGCTTTTTTTTTGCAAGCACTAATTGTACTAGTTTTTTCTCTTGTAACTAACTTTTTCTTGTAAATTATGTTTTCCATTGATTACTGTGACTAACCTCTTTGCACAATTGTGTCTGGAAAGAAGATATCCACACTTGAGGCTTGATGGAACCACCTCTATCAAAAGAAAAGACAAAAATTGGTGAACTGTTTTAATGACGCTTCAAAGGTAAGCATTTTGGAAAGCTAGACCTCGTAAGATTCTTTATGATATTGTTAATCGTCTTGATTTATACCTTGCAGGATTAATTTGTCTTTCTCTTAAGTAGCAAGGATGGTGGTTGTCGGCTTAATTTGATTGGTGGAAATCGCCTTGTCTTATTTGATCCAGATTGAAATCCTCGCAAATGACAAGCAAGTATGTTTAGATATAGCTTTTCATTCATGCGTAATCAAACGAACTTCATATTGACTTTCTCACAAGGTCATGACATTTTGATGTTGTCCATTTGTCATTCTAAATAGGCTGCTACGAGAGTCTCGAGAGACGGAAAAAAGAGAGTTTACATCTATCGTTTTTGAGTACCGAACCATTGAAGAAAAGGTTTTGACATTTGTTGTTTCTCTATATGGAAAGCATATTGGTTTTAGACTTTAGTTTGTAAGAAAAGTTTCTTGATTATGTTTGTTGACTATTTTTAAATGTTTTCATAGGTCTATCAAATCCCGATGTCAAAAGAAGGGCTTCAAAAAGTTATTCAAAGAGAAAGGAGATAGTCCAATTCTCGTGTTCTATTTCATCTTTTAATGATTTAGATTTTTTGGTGGATCGGGATTAACCATTTTATCTCAATTGCCCTTAAAATATAGAATTTTTATTGGCAGGAAATGCTCTTTCAATCAAGACCTACGGGATCTTTTCACCTTTTATGAAAAATCCAGGTAACTTTATCTTTCAAAGCTAGAAGTTTTATTAATCTAGAAGTGCGCTTTCATCTACATGATCAAGTATTTTTGGGTTGAAAACACTCAATGGAATGACCACACGTGATCATTCTCGCGCAGCTAGTGCCTTGGGATCTCAAAAGTTCACGCTCTTATTCGTTGCATACGACAAAACTATGCCATCTATGGTTGGGATTCTGGGAACTTGGTACAAACTCCCTCTCTCTCCTCCCACTATGATTCCGCAACCGTAGGAAAAACTCGACCGGTTGGAAATGAGATCGAAATTAGGGTTGGAGAACAAAGCAACAGCCATTAGGTTCCTTAGCATCTCGCAAAATTTGTAAGTTTATGTAGTATCTCCTTATAGTGATTTAAGTTGGAAGAACTTAGAATTTCGTAATTTACATGAATCGAACTTAGAACCAAGTATGTTTCTAATGTGTACACTAGTTTGTTGTGATACTTATAACACATTTGTATCAAATACTCATACTTTTTGTTAAAATCAATTGAAGAATCCATTTTCATAATTTGATACAGTTTTGTATGTTGAATGAATGAATGTATGTTGAATGAATGAATGTATATCTGTGGAAATGATGAATGTGGGTAACTGCAGGGGGGGAAATGGATTTTGACCAGGTCAATGAAGACTTGACTTTTTTTTATGTTGCAAAATATTAGCAACGTCTTTAATCTGTTGCTAAGTTAGAACTGTAACCAAGAATTAGAACCTGAACTACAACATTTTAGTTCCGGTAGGGGTAT
>JAJJWW010009362.1:0-46491 GCA_023531295.1 Papaver armeniacum | reverse complement strand
AATAGATAAATCCATCTCCCATGTAATTACCTACAAGTTTTTGTTCCGTCTTTTGATAAATCAAGGTGAACAGAACCAATTGATAACCCAGACTTATATTCCCGAAGAACATCCTAGAATTATCACCACCTCACAATAATCTTAATCGACTGCTAAAGAAGATATTGCGTAATCACAAACGATGAAACGAAGATGTTTATGACTTCTTTTATATCTTTCCTATCGGAGAAATCAATCTCAATCCAATCCTTACGATTGTGCTTAGTACGATAGAAACAGCAAGATCAAATCACACAACTACGAGAAAGTAGTATCGGTCTGGCTTCACAATCCCAATGAAGTCTTCAAGTCGTTAACCTACAGGGTCTCGATAGAAACCTAAGGTTAAAGGAGAATCAAATCTAGCTTATACAACTAGTATCACACAGAGGTGTGGGGATTAGGTTTCCCGGGGCTAGAGTTCTCCTTTATATGGTCTTTCAAATCAGGGGTTGTAATCAATATTAGCTTAGTAACAAAGCATTCAATATTCACCGTTAGATGAAAACCTGATTAGATTCAAGCTAATATCTTTCAACCGTTAGATCGAAACTTAGCTTGTTACACACAAATGAAATGCACGTTTTTGGGTTTGTGTAACTGTACCCAAACATGTACATTTAGTTGGTTCAACAGTAGTTAACCAAATGGTTAGCCATATGAGCACTTTCATATCAACCATATTCTTCTTTACCATAACTAGTTCAAATGACTCAAATGAACTAGTTAGAGAGTTGTTCAATTGCTTAGATATTTATAATAGACACAATTAAAACAAAAACGATTTGATTCACTCGAATCGATTCATGAACTTTATAGCCACGGTTTGCAATTATGCATTCCTTAGTTTATATAAGTTTAAGTTCACAAATAATCGTTTTTAGAAAATAACCAACTTAAGTACGCATACTGGTACGCTGGACTTAAGTACCCTAATAAGTTTGTTTTTAGTTCACAACCCACAGAAATTCGGATGAGAACTTCCGACAAAGTAGTTTTAACTCTAGTTCCGGTTTTCCTGAGCAACAAAGTACGCATACTTTGGTTCAAGGAATAAGGACTTACACATATATGTGTTACTATAAAATGTTTATATCCTTTCATGGTTATGTAATCTAAACTCTCATTTAAATCATTGAAACATTCTTAGAGGACGTTATATAGTTGTTATTCACAAACCATTTTCCACCAAAGCCATTTTCAAGTGATTGAAACTTAATATGACTTTCGTCACTAGTAAAGATGAACTTGGCTAAAGCGAAAGCTTACCAACACATATTTCGAGAAATAGATAAGCGAGATAAACTCTACTGAAATAGCAAATGTGTATAATCAAAGTCTATATAGCAAAACGACTTTTTTGTCTCAAGATAGGAGATAGAGTAGATAGACTTTTGAGTGATAGATAAGTTCAAGTCTCCTACATAACTTTTTAGTCGATGAAGTTCCACCAGCTTCCTTTGAGTAGTTTTTATTTTTGTATGATGATCGCCATGGAGTCTTGAGCTCAACTACACTTTCTATCCTAGTCCGAGACTTAGCTATAAGTAGACTAGAAATCAAGACTTATAGTTTTGATCACTAACATTGAAAAACATGCTTGAGATAGCAACGCATGTGAGTTCGACCGAGCAGTTGTCTAACAAAACACCCCTTGGAGTTCAGGTTAAAGAAATTATGGATAGAGTATGTTTATATATTTGAGACAAGATACTCATCATATTCGAGTTTCTTTGCTTGTTGTTTGTTTTTAGTTACTCCATCGACCTAATTTATTTGTCCGCGTTAAAAAGGTGAAAAGAAATTAGAATGACCAAAATATTTCTCTTGACTAGCTCATAATCAACGCATTATTTGCTAGAATTTTGAAAAACTAAATAAATTATTAGAAAAATTACTTAGGAACCTATAATTTTGGGATTTGGGAGGAAGGAAGGGATAAAACCATCTTAAATATTACCATAAGGGTGTCTTAAAACTATAAAAATACTAAGTTATCCTTTCTATATATATTTTTGAACTCTATTTTTATTTTAACTCTTTGTTGATAAATTGTTTAGATGGCCAACTAAGTTAGTTTATTAGTGAACCTAATGCTAGTAATGAGTTATGATATCCGTAAATGTTGAGTAACTCAATGCTTGCAACTTTATTTTATTTTAATTGCATTGATTTTGCTTTTCCCATCTCAAAACAAAACCGCTATTGTGGACGCTTTTGATTTACTAAAACTTCTCGCATTTCGTGGGAACGAATCTTATTTGCTACTATATTATTCATTAGTAAAGTAGAATATAAGAGAATTAATTTGTGCACCTACGACACCTTCAATTTTGCCAATACGAGCAACAGATCTTTAGTTGTTATTTCTTTTTATTTTCTTTTTGCTTTAGTTTTGTTTTTAGTTTTTGAGAATTTTATTTCAGGTACTTAATCTCTAGCACCGAAACAATGGGATTACCCAAGGTGTAGAATTCGAACTCACAAGGGAACAGTATTACAAGCACATCAATTTTCGCAACAAGAGATGGTTATTACATACGACGAGAGAGACCCTCCACCTCCGGTGAGGAATTTAGGTGAGTTGACATCTCCATGATTAGATTCGCAACCACTGTGCATTATAATCACTAACCCAATGGAGCTGAAGTCGAATATACTTCATCACCTACCAAAGTTCAAGGGACATCCAGGTGAAAATCCAAATCGACACCTTCAACAGCCTCGAACACGATGACGAGTCTAAGGCATGCAAACTACGCATAGAGATACAAACTATGCTACAATCCTTCTCGTTCTCAAGTAACATACTTAGCAAAAGAACTGCAGGTTTACCTTCCTCCGGGAAGTGTTACGACATGGAATGAGATGAAAAATATATTTCTAGAGAAGTATTTTCCCCGCTTCCAGTTTCTGCATCCGTTCGTATGAGATTAATGGCATTCTACTGGGAGTATCTATATGAATACCGAGAGATATAAGAGGTTGGTGACAAGCTTCCTACACCGTAATATATCCTCAACACTCATGATTCAGTATTTCTACGAAGGATTACTTCCAGAAAAGGGGAATTTGATTGATGCAGCTGCTGGTGGTTCACTTACTGAAAAGACAATCTCGCAGGAAACCGGTTTGATTGAGAGTATGCTGCCAACGCTCAACAATTCTACACCAGAACCAAATATAATGTCAGAAGATTAGTGAGATTAGAGAGTCTGCATATTCATACAATGGATGAACAACATAGAGAACGTAGTACAACGATTGACAGCAGTGATTATTCCTACTTATGAAGAAGAGTTTGAACAGGTGAATGATGTGTTCCCTAATCAAAGTCCAAGGTATGATCCCTACTATAATACTTATAATCCAGGTTGGAAAGATCACCCAAATTTCAGCTATGCAAATCATCAAGTCAGCAGCTCCTAATCATTATGGGAGACATAGTGGTTTTCAACAACCACAGTTCCGACCACAACCTCCACCTCAGCCTCAACAACAGACTCATGATTGTAGTTTAGAGGAGATGATGAATGCTACGATGCAAAAGCAAGATGCAAATGCTCAGCGACAAGATACAATTCTGCATAAACAACATATGGCTATAAAGGAATTGCAACTTCAAATGGGACAATTGGCTACAAACATGAATCAACTAAAAGCACAGACTTTTAAAAAGCTACAATCACAAATATTTGTGAATCCAAGAGAGAATTTCAATGCAGTGCTTTTGAGGAGTGAGAAGTGATAGACGCATTTATGTGTTTATTTTGATCTCAATTCTCCATATTGTTAGTGCTCGATTTTGTGCTTTTTTGTTGCTATTTTATGTATTTGTAGGTGTTTTTGGAGAAATGGACTTTTGCGTTGAAGGCTCGAAAAGTGGTTTTTGTGATCATTGGAGAAAATTACTAAAGGACCCTAAAATGGATAAGGAGCACCCAGTTGATAAGGGGTAACCTCAGGGCAGTTACTATTGCCATACCAGAACTGGATAGGGGGAGGTCATCTTCCCAAATTCAAATTTAGTAAAAAGGCGGGAAATTTTGAGTTTCACGACAGATATTAGGGTTTCGATTTTTGGGTCACTTGTGAGAAGATTCAATCGCCGAATCGCTGCAATGGGTTTGTTTTTGCTAAAAAAGGCTTGATTTACTCGATGGATTTGATCCAATTGGGCTAGATAAGCCGGAGAAGGAAAACAGGTATGGAGCTTCACAAAGTTGTTGACATTTTCTCGATTGGATTTGGCCGTGATTTCATCGGATTTTCTCATGGACTCGGGTTGATTTAAGCCTGTTAGAACATCTCCAATAGTGGGTGTAAAAATCCTACGTGGAAGTCTAATTAAGACCTTTATTTAGAGATTTTACACATATAGTAAATATAGGACCCCATGGTTAAAATACCATCTCTAATAGTGAAGGGTTTAATCCTTAGAATATTTTGTATGATAAAATCTTAACCGTTTATTTTTACTTTAACTAATTTCTAAAAATAAAATAGATTAAAATATGAGGTGGAGGTGCAAGTGAAGGTGTAAATAAGACTTTTATTGAACACCTTCATATTTATTTTCACATCCCTCCTAATTTGTAGGATCCAACCATTGGAGATGGATTTATGTCAATTGGGGGCTCTAAAATCCTCGTGTGTCATGAAAATAAAAAGATTCACCCTTTATTGAGATGCTCTTAGGATCGAACAGGGTTGGTAAGAGTCTTGTTTTTCGCGAAAGAAGGAAGATTTTGATAAAACAGGAGGTGGAGCTTTTCTCGATATTTTGTTTGTTTTGAAACGGAAAGTACGTGGAGAAAAAGGAAAGAGTACATATTCTGCTGAGATTTGGTGACATCATTTAGGAGATACTCAGCTATAGAAGACGCGTAAGGAAGTAAAGAAGAATAAGAAGAAATATTTTGCGTAACTTCCGGTGCAGGAAAGGAAAGAGAATACTTAACTCGAGATTTTTAAGGTCCGTGGGTATAAATACGAGTCATAAGAGTTCCAGAAGGGTTGTCGAGACTTTGGGGTAAGTTTAGAGCAGTTTGGTAGCAGAAGGAACAATCCAGGGAACAAACCTAGTTGCAAAGCAGGGAAGAAGAAACGAAGAACATAAGACTCCATCAAAGTCATCATTAATTTCAAGTGCCTATACTTTCAAACTCAATACCTTTGTAACAATTTTTCCAACAATTATTTGAGTTCTAACACTTCGTTAGGGTTCCTATCTAACAGCTAGTTCTGAACAATTATATCTATTACAAACTCGCTGCTTTATTAGTTTTCTCTTGTTTTTCACACTTTTGAGCTATGAACACCTATTTTGAGCACGTGAATAATATGAGGAGCTAAACCCCTTAGCTGAGGCGACGGAGGAAGCCATAGTTCCATGAAAAGTGGTATATTTCTATTTTAATTAATTCTTGCAATTTCTTTTATGATTATTTTCATGGAACTAATATTGGAAAATTGATTGTTAATGAATGATTGTGACCCGTTTTGATGGAGCGTGCTTAGTTTAAGACTTTTGATGTTTCATGCTTGATGTATACAATTGTTACTTCAAAAATCTACTAGAGGCAATAAATTAGAATCACTTTAAACGCAAAGAATTGCATGAATATTGATTAGATTAAATCACTTAATTCAATGGTGGAATCCTGAGTCTCAGTGGTCTAAACAATCTTGAAATCGAATTTATTTGAGTTTCTATTTTAATTTAAGTCTAAAACAAAATCTTCACAAGTCTTAAACGAACCAATATTCTTACCACTGTAAAAATTACATTAATTTTTGGCGCCTCCGACACAGACTTGTATTTAGATTTTTTCCAGGTTATTTTTAGTATTTTTTGTTCTCTTTTACGCCTTTGGTATTTTTTTGATTCTTTTCAGATTTGGAGCGAAGCTACAAGGAAAGAAAAAGTGTTATAAAAGGAAAGCATCGCCAAAGAAGGAAAGAAAAGAGGAGTCCAAAGAGTGAAGAAGATTTTGTATATATTTATTTTATTTGAACTTTATTTCTTTTTATTTTTAGAAATTGTAAATAGGGTTTTATTTTTTTGTAATCTTTTATTTTTGGAATTTTTGAACTTTATTTTTGGGACATTGGACATTACTATTTTTAAAACCTAAGGAAGGGTTAAAAATTAAATATAAATCATTTACAGGAAACGCGATTACGATACGATAATCGGCCCCTCTGTTCAGACACTCGACATAGGAGCTTGGTGGCCCGAGTCAACTTCAACGGTTCATCGCCTGTCTCGGTACGGAGGTAAGACTCTATCCACCTACGAATCCCCTGCCGTTGGTTTTATTTGTGTGATAACTCACACCCCTGCAATAGAATGTCGAACTGGTATTACAATATCCAATACAACGAATATCCGACTGATTTTCAAAGTGGACATTACTTTGACCATAGTGTGAATAGTGGTTGGTAACATCAGACTTTTCAAGGTTATGATTCATACCATGGTGAGCCCAATTACTATTCGCACTCCCACCATTCATATGAGCAAAACAATCCTTCTATTTCTTTAGAAGAGTCTCTCAGGAGTCATACCTTATTTATGAAGGAAACCTTTAATATTCCAGATGAGCCCCTAGAGCAGTCAAAGAGGTCTTTAGAAGAGTCTCTCAAGCAATTTACCGAGAATACAAATATGATTGTAGAAAAATTAGCTCAAGATAGTCTTAATTTCCAATATAGTGTTTCCAATAATACCCTTAAAAATAAGGATAGTTATTTGCATAATCAGGATGACGAGGTTAGAATTGGTAACACTACATGTTTAGATGAGGTTCCACCATTTTCATGCTATTATGATGATTATGATGAGGATAGTGCTGATGAAGAACTTGAATATGTAGGCATAGTGATCATGAATTTGTTACTCTTATTGAGCTTTATAATGATAATATTATTTCTAGTTCAAATCCAAATAATTTTAATAATTATTCACCTATTCAAAAGGACGAGGATTTGACTAGAGATACAAATCGCTTTAGACGAGGATTACGGGTTTATGATGGTTTAGATGAGCGAGTTTATTATGAGAATACTGTTTTAAAGTTTTGCGATTTAGAAACATTAGCCTTAGAAAAAAAAGATAAACTCGTAGAGCGTTCAAATATGAGTGAGGATGCATCACCTCAGTATAACCTAGAAGAAGCAATTGACTATTTTCAGGATTCTGATGATCTAGAAATTATGGAAATTGTAGCTAGTCTATCTAGAGACACCCAAAACTCTAAGTTTGGAGGTGATTATCATTCTTCTTGTGCCTTACCTTAGCTCTTACAGAGATCCCTCACTTGGGACTTGACATATGTGCCTCAACCATTTTAAAAGATTATCTTCATACACATTTTCCCAACCTAGTGATGTCCATAAAGAAGTTCAACAGTTAGAAACCCATCCTCCGGATGATGTGGTTTACCTGTGCCATGATACCCAGATTGATTTTGTTTTCCCACCAAATATTTTTCAACTAATTGTGGGAACGTATGTTTCATACGTGTCAATTATTTAGTTTTGAGACTAAACCTAAGTACTTTAGAGATTAGAATCAACACATTTGCCTAAAATTGACCAAAGACTTTCATCATGGTCAATTGTGTGAGTCAAACCCGATTGACTTTAAGGATCCACAAATATTTAGGTTATTATTATGTGCTTCTAAGTTTTTACTTGAGTTTTTCCAGACTCTAATACCGAATCGATCTTAGCTACGAGGAAATGCAACCCATGAAAATATTTTATTTGGACCTAAGAATAGAACTCCGAACTCAACTACAACTAGATGTAGTTGTCTTAAACAGGAAACTAGACAAGGGTGTACTTTATTTGTTTATTCTCTTGTCATGTTGCAAATTCATTTTATTTGTGATAGCTCTATTTGGTTTTAATGACCCACAGATTTTCCGGCTATTACTTTATGATTTTATGAGGTGACTAATCCTTTCTTAGTCTAGCTGAAGACTTTAAACTTAGCACTTCTTGGGAGGTAACCCATGCTCATGCAACACGGTAATATCTTTCCTTAACTTTTTTGCTTCAAATGGTAATAGTTTCTCCTTGTTCATGCTTTTAATTTCATCTTTAAAACATTGAGGACAATGTTAGATTTAAGTTTGGGGGTATGGGAGAAATTTTTTAGTTGCAATGAATAAACTCCAGAGCCTAGAAATTTATGCTTATTAAGGATGGCACTAACCAATCTAAGTGGATGGAAGTATCTTGGTTGTAGGGAGTTGAGAACTAATCTGATTAGATGGAAACATCTAAAGAGTCTATTCATAAAAGCACAGAGCTCAATGTTGAAATAACATGGTAGTTTTGCCATATCTCGTTGAGTCCTTTTTGAATTTTGGAAGATGACTTCTATCCAGTTCCGGCATGCCAATAGTAACTGCCTTGAGGTTACCCCTTATCAACTGGGTGCCCCTTATTCATTTTAGGGGTGCCTTTAGTAATTTTCTCCCATGAGCGCAAAAACCACTTTTCGAGCCAATTTCAACGCAAAAGTCCATTTCTCCAAAAACAACTACAAATACATAAAATAGCAAAATAAGCACAAAATCGAGCACTAACAATATGGAGAATTGAGATCAAAATAGACACATAAATGCGTCTATCAAATACTCCCCAAACTTATTATTTGCTAGTCCTCGGCAAATCAAATCTAGAAAATAAAATCCTAACTCACTGTCATAGGCATCGGTTCTTGCATTTAGCGTATGCAACAAGCCTTTAAACCCTTAGGTGGCCTAAGTGGCCGAGTTATAGTCTTGGGAGGGCTTACAAGAGATATACCCACAAAACCTGCACTCTAGCTATCTACGCAACCTGAAGGCACTAAAGAATCTCCTTGGTTGGCATACTTATTGACTACAAGAGGAAGTACCTGATGCGAAATTCTAATTGTTGTACACGAGTTTGCACTCACATACTAAAATTCATATATAAGTGATGGAGCTCTACTGAGATAGTCGCACTATGGACATCAATATCCGGAGTCACAAATCACATGGATAGATTAAGAGATGGATATAGAGAAAAACATAAATGGTTTTGATGTTGACTAGGTGAACGGTGTTTCTCATATCTGTCTGAAGGCCACTGCCAAAATGAACCTATCATAATGGACTCGAGATACTAGTCCGACTAATACCAACACAAGTGGCATATACAAGGGAACCAAAGGGTTGATAATCCTAACTCTAGGTCAACATAACTGCATATACAAGGGTTCCAAAGTGGTCGACTTTATTGAATTTATTCCATTGGTCTAATGGTCCTGGTCTCAATTTATTTTTATTTTTTTCCACTTTCTTTTTCGTTTTGTTGGTATCTCAATCACTCTATTTCACCCTAGCAGTGTTGGTAACAACTTGATTCGTGAGCCCCACCTAATCACTTAGAGAAACATATTTTAAAAAAAAGAAAACAAAATAAAAATGTATGAAAAGGACTCAACGAGATATGGCGAAACTACCATGTTATTTCTAACACCCGAGCTCTGTGCTTTTATGACTAGACTCTTTAGATGTTTCCATCTAATCGATTGGTTCCTCAACTCCTACAACCAAGATGCTTCTATCCACTTAGATTGGTTAGTTTCATCCTTAATAAGCATAAATTTCTAGGCTCGAGTTTATTTATTGCAACTAAAAGTTTCTCCCATACCCCCAAACTTAAATCTAACATTGTCCTCAATGTTCTAGAGATGAAATTAAAAGCATGAACAAGGAGAAATTGTTACCATTTGAAGCAAAAGAGTTAAGGAAAGATATTACCATGTTGTATGAGCATGGGTTACCTCCCAAGAAGTGCTAAGTTTAAAGTCTTTAGCCAGACTAAGAAAGGATTAGTCACCTCATAAAATCATAAAGTAATAGCCAGAAAATTTGTGGGTCAAACAGAAGAGCCAAAACAACAAGAAAATGTTATTTCCGACTTAGAAAAAGGAAGTAGAGGTGGAAAACGTTACAAAGGAAAAGCCAACTTCAACTGGCCAACCTAAGGACACGGTTTCTACTTTTACCACACCGCCTCATTTTCCTAGTCGTTTTGCCAAGTCAAAGAAGCAAGCTCTAGACAAGGAGATTATGGATATTTTGAGCAAGGTGCATATCAATATTCCATTTATTGTGGCCATAAGAACGTACCTGTGTTTTATGATGGTTTTCGACCAAGGATAAAATCGTGAAACTCCATGTTTGTATGCCCGCTTTCCGCAAAAAGGCGAGGCTGCCAAGAAATTGATGAGCGTCTATACCTCCCCGCTTACATATGAATTATGTAATTCAATATTTATGGAATTTATTGGAATAATATTGGTGCATGTAGCAAAAATCCCAAATGCTCTATGAATTTTATTCAAGCTCATGTTCGATCACTGGCCGTCTCGATAATTGGACGACCTTGTGCCAAAAAGCACAATGCCCTTTACGCAAAAAAAAAAAAAAAAAAAAAGTAATGTATTTTTCAAATAAAATATATTGTATAACACTGAAATGAAGTAATTTATGTCGCACAAATTAAGAACAACATTAATAAGTCCGGAACTTTCCATCAAAAACGAAAACAAACAAATTTTAACAAATGTTTAAAAAGGAAAAATTTGAGGACAAAGCTACGCCCACAAAATGTGATTGGAAGCAGGACAGCCACCAACCAATTACTTTTATTTTAGAACCTGTGATGTTATTTATCCCGCTCTAGATAGTTCTGGACATACCTGCATTAAAGCAAGAAAAAAAATAATTGGGAATTGAAACAAAAAAAGATGCTCCAATTGTAAACTGTAGTTTAGTGGAGTCTCCGAAGATGTATATACTGTCACATGATCCATTACCTAACATATATACAATGTGGAACTAAAGAAAGAGAGTAGTTAGTTGTTAATGAATACATATAACAATTATGTAGCTTCCTGTCCGCATCCACACAACCTTCAGAGCATAAATTTGTAGCATTCAATATGTTGGAATGCAATCACTATCATTGGCACTCAAGTATTGTACACCCACAAATTGATGTGTAGCACCTAAACCAATTGTAGGTGACTTGAAAATTGAATTACTTCGGAGACGGGCGCCGACGGTAAGTAATCTAGACAACAACAAATCTATGCAGTTTGACATCACAATATTGTAAGTAATTATAACAGATACATATCTATGCAGTTTGACATTACAATGTTGTTGCATAGAGGATTTAAATTACTTAGATGCCAAAACTTTGAGTTCCTAATGAAAGCGACATGTATATATATTTACATTTGTATTGTGAGAGCCTGTGGTTACTGACATTGACACGTATATACCAAAATGGAGAAATATTTATGCAGTAGATAGATACCTTAACTCCCAAATGTGTTATGTAATGAAAATTGAATTGACTACCAGTAAGAAAGAGCATGTAATATAGATACTGTCCTCTCACTAATTTTGCGTCCTTCGTCATTTGAACTTCGATTTCCTTTCATTTCTCTATAGATATTAAAGCTAATCCGTTTAGCCTTTCTTGTGCCATGGTTGATCTCAAATACGACTTCAACAATTTCAGTTTCGAAAAACTTCTTTCCGCCGATGCCACTGTAACAGGAATAGTCAATAGTATCCTGTAGGAAATACAAGTAACCGAGAAACAATCATGTCTCTTCAAGAAGTTTAATATATCAATAGCGCCCTAGTGTATTTTGGCAAAATCTCTCGATTTATTTTTAGTTCAAGAATAAATCAGTGGCTTTGAGATCAGAAGATGTTCCACGTTTAAGAACAGTTTCAAGATGAGTACAGCATGCCTTCAAACAGTCATCATCCATGGAATTCAAGTTTTTTCCAACTAAACAAAAATCCAAAATTATCCTCATACGCCTTGTATTGCTCAAATCTTATTCTCAATGAGCTCCGAGATTGATCAATAATATGAACTAAATATTCAGTTCTAAAATTTTCTTTAGATAATTGTACCAAGTTATCTTCATCGTCATCACTCTCATCGAAGTGTCTTTTTCTACGAACTTGTGGTCGTGGCACATAAAACTCAGGTTCAATGCCCATTTTAGTACCAATTTCTTTAGCTACAATCATGCATTATCAAACCCAGTGTCTCTATACTTATCGAAGTATGTGAGTAGTCCTTGGATTTGTTCGATAGTGACATCAATGGGCATGGTTTTGGATTGCAAAGTTTTGCTAACTATGTTGACACTATGTAATATATCATACCAGATAACCATGCTTAACAAAAACTCAAAGTTACCAATTCCGCCAACTGAACCTGTAGCAAAAGTGTTTGCTTGAATTTTAACTGTATCTTCATTATCAGTTTCAACTACTTTGAGTAAAGCATTTCGAATTGCCATAGTTTGATATATAATTGCCTTAACCGCCTCGATATGACTTTCCCATCGCGTATCACTGAAAGCCTTCACCGTTAAGCCCGGTACATTGTCATTAAATATTTTCCATCGTAATACAGATTTACAAAACATTTTATATACCATGTTTAGAACAGCGAAAAAATCTCTTCCCCTAGAAGTACACTTTACCATGTCTACAAGTGCCAAATTTAAACTATGGAAACCACAATGAGTATAGAATGCTCTTGGGTTAATATTCAGTAACCTTGTCTCCAGACACCTTGATGCTTTCCTTCCATGTTTTCCCATTATCATACCCTTGCCCACGTACACCATCGATATTAAGATTAAGAGTTTCTAATATTTTTTCTAGTTCTTCAAAAAGTTATTTTCCGGTACTACCATTCACTTGAAGGAACTCTATGAAGTACTCTTCCACTCTTACAGGACTTGTAGAACCATCCACACACCGTAATATTAAAGATATTTTCTCTTGGTGGCTCGTATCCAGAGTGCAATCAAGTAACACTGAAAAATATTTCGTTGTTTTAATTTTTTGAATGATTGTTTGTTGGATTTCCTTGGATAACATGCGAATCAGTTCATTCTGAACACTATGACCAAGATAATGATAATGAATTTCACTATTGTCTATAAGTCGAACATGTTCCATCATTACTTTATCCCATTCCACAATCATCTCAATTAGCCCTAAGAAATTACCATTGTTACTTTGATAGATTCTCTCATTCGTTCCCCGAAAAGCCAGAGTGTGTTTAACAATATATTTCACAACAGAAATTATCCGTTGAAGTACATTCTTCCAATGTTCCTTCCCAAGATTGATTCGTTCTTGAACATGTTTATCAATTATTTTGTTCGATCCCAATCGTGTACGTAACTTGCACCAATCTTCCATGTTATTCATATGCTATCCAGTAACTTCATGTTTACTAAGTGCTTCATGGGTGTAACACCCCGTTTCTTTAGCATGGCGCATGCTAAAAGATGCGCCATGGCCTGAGATCAATTGGTTGGTAAGAGGTGGATTGGCTTAAGGCCAATACCGCGCCAAAATGGCGCATTGTGTTTGGCATTTGGCCAAGAGACAAATCTCGCATCAAATGATGCATTAGGCCAGTTGGGTAGGTGGCCTTGAGCTTGCACAGAATCATTGCGCATTACGAAGGCTATTGGCTTAACTAATATCGTATAATCATTGTGCATCGCAGATATGGGCTAGCCGAACGAGTGTCAGCGCAATCATTTCACGCAATCATTGTGTGCATACACAATCATTGCATGTAATCATTGTGTGCATACGCAATCATTGCACATGAATAGTGAAGCAGGCATGTCAATATGGTCCCCTTTCCCCAGTTGTAGAAATTGCAAGTTAACAATATATAAGGAGGGGTAGTTGGTTGAAGGTGCATATGCGGACCATGCACCAAGTAAGCTTCATAGCTTAGCCGGAAGAGTATAAATGATACGTAAGTCTCATTTATAGCTGTGTAGCCTTAAGAAGAGGGTGTTTGATGCTTAGGCATCACTATGCCATGTTGCGGACCCGATAATGCGTAACCTTTGTGCATCTTGACGGAACGGCCTATACGGACTATGTCATTACCATTATTTCTAGGTCACAATTGCAAATGAGTTTGCTTAAGTTTCATCCTTCTGATGAACTACGGTCCGTGCTTGATCCCTTTAGAGTAGGGTAGGGTGCGAGGCAGCCGCAATGAGTTGCGCAAAGATTTAGGTCCAAAGACGTTGGCCCCTCATATCATCTAAGCTCTGTGAGTCGATGAAAGAGATGATTGCGGCCAAACTTGATGAGGCTTAATTGCATGCCAATAAGGGATGCTCATACTTCCTATCAAGTTATAAAGAGTTGGTAAGCGGGAAAGGTACAAAAAATTGGAAAAAGGTTTAGAGCGGCCTATGCCTAAGTCCAAGGCACATTCCTTATACGGATAATACTCGATAAAGATGACGGTTGCTCAGCTAGATAGGAAATTCAGTGATGAAATTCCTACGTTGAGGCAAAGCTAGTGATGTATGTAATATGCATTAGCCTTGGCCTTATGGTCTTACACCCTTTAGCGGACAAGGGTAAGTTTGGAACAGTGTGGAAGCTAAGATAGTTGCATCATGCTCCAAGAGCATGCTTGCAAGGGCAAATGAACGTGCATTTTCCTAGCTTTGAGGCCTGGATCTTAGCATCATCATGGCGCACCGGGGAAGTTACGGCCTGCGGGGCAACACACCAAAGGCGTTATTTTCCGGTCTGTCATAGCTGGTATCAGAGAAAGTTCTGAGAAAACTCTAGGTACTGTGCGATGTGGACTCATTATCGAGTATTTTCCTTAATGGAAAATGTTAAGTTGGAGAGTAGGCCAACTTTTGCGCGGAAAGAGTTGGTAACTGCTATGCCAGTTACTTTGCTAATCGAGTTGAGCTTGTTTAAGTACTATGAGTTTGCCTGGCCTAAGTGGAACCCCACTTACGAGTGGAAATTCAGAAAACCGTCTGGGACGGTGGGTAGACAATTGGACTGATCATCCCCACATGTTGGAAACTGGCCAACGGTGTGCGTCGTCAGGCCCGGCTAGCATCCCACTTACAAGAGGCAACCTGGATGATCATCAGGGACAGTGGGAAATGATATGCATCGGCTTGTCAGTATGCGTCAAAAATAATTTCACTTTCCTAAAGTATATGATAAGAAAGAGTTCGTATCCACGGGGAGGCGATTGTAGTTATTTCGAATCAATTTCTTAAAGTAACCAATTGGGGGATTTCTTATTTCTATTTAAGCAATAAAACAAATTAAAAGCAAAGTAAATTGTGAAAGTAATCAATGGAGAGAGATATTGGTCAAGGAATTCATCTTCAATCTTAGACATGTGCTTGCATATATGAATAGAATTACGATTTAATCTCTTGTGTTATCAAAAGCCTAGAGAATCGAGAGAGCAAGATAATCTATTAATTTCCTAAGTTATTCAACACACACATTAGGGCTGCGTATGTGAAATCTACCTAAAGAATAACCTAACGCCTTGCGCTAATCAAGTTCAATTCCTAGGAGCATTAAGTTTCAGAAATAGGCTAATCAATGCAATTGTCATGCATTGCACATAACAATTCGGACAATGGTCAAACTCTACATATGATTACGAGAGTGTATCACTACAAACCGTAAACATATCATGCTACTTGTATTCAAGGTTATCGCTTGATGAAAAACCCTAAAATAGCTATGGACTAAGATGCAAGTTCAATTAATTGGCCACTTAACTAATCAAACATCATAATCCTATCACAATACTTCAATCATGTGATCATAAAAAAAAAGAGAGAATTGAACGATAATCAAGAGAGAAAACTAATACATAAAGCAAACACAAGTTTTAGAAATCGGACTACATCCTTAACCAATAATAGAGAATTTAGCTACTCATAACTATGGAGTTCATCACAAAAATATAAGTTGAATTAAAGAAGAAGATGAACAAAAGCAATCCCTAGTTGCGTAACCAAAAAACGGCTCTCCAAAGTTCCAAGAATAAGATGTGATAGATTTCCAAAAGTTGTAGAATTCTTCTTTTATAGATTTTCTTTCCTTCCAAAATTAGGTCAAATCTTCAAAGTCCATTAGATAAAAATCCACCAAGCCCATAATAGAGAGAAACCCGTGTAGAAAATAAGTCCAAAAAGTCGTCACCAAAATCGGTATTGTGGCCGGAAATCGGCCGAGAAGTCGCCGAATCGGTTCCCGGTGACCAAGAAAGTCCGCCTTGGCCACTCGGCCAACGTGTCAACTCGACTCAGGTTAACTGGCCAACTCACCGAGTCAAACCGGTCAATCACCGAATCATTGAGTCAAGTGGAAATGGGTCTAACTAGCCTAGGCGACTAGGTCTTGCACGGCTCGAGCCTCTTGCGCCATCATTGTGCTTCTCCATTTAAACCCACCATGATGGCCCCGGCTCATACCTACAATTTCTGACTATTCCTCTTGCCTTTGTAAATCGCAGCTACACTCCTGCCGCTTCCACCGCAAAACAAAGACTATCAATCCTGCCATTCCAGCTCTTTTGCAGCTCTTGTAACTTCCCAGACTTGATTGCAACAATTTGCCAGGCCATAGCACAGGCCTGTGCTGTGTTGCACGAACCTTGTACTTCAGCTAGGTCACTGCCAAGATGGCCCTGTGACATCTTCTATCTTAGATTCAGCTGCATCTGTACCTAGTCATCCATTGAGTTACCACCAACTTAGTCCCTGCTTCAATCCAAGCACAAACTCAAAAGCCATCTCCATTATAATCACAAATTCCAACCATAGCAGCTCCAACAGCAGCAAGGTTGCACCTGAGACCTTCAATTCAACAACCACCAAGTCTTCATCTCAACACACAGCCATTCACTGCTCTAGCTACTGACTCTTGCATCTTAAACACCAACAACAAAATCCACTTGAATAACTCCAATTGACAAATCCAAAGCTCATCATCATCACTGGCCCGCCTCAATGCCACAATCCTCGTAGCTTGTAATCCAAGTTCACCTCCCTCGTGTTGTAGCTCACTTGAGCTGAACCCGCAAACACATCCCACCTTTACTCCATTGCGGCCAACAACACCTCCTCTGCAGTTCCAATACCATCATTTCGCTCAAGCCAAGTCACAGTGTCACCACGGCCATTATGTGGCTTCCAATGCCAGCATGCTTTAGAAGACTCCAAGACTCATCCTTGCTTCATTTTAGAAATGCCAAGCAATACATGAAACTCAAGACTGCACACCCTCAAAGCTAGGTCATGAATTGCAACAAAGAATGACTCTTTTCCTCAAGCCACTCCATAACAAAGAAGAAACCATTTTCTCTTCATTATTTCACCTGAGTTATGCCTAGCCAATGCACATACACACATCACCATGATCATTTCAGTCCATTATTCCCTAGCCTCAATTCATGCCTTCTACAGCTTCAAATCCCAGCAGCAACACAATTCTTTCACCTGCCATTTGAACTCCAAACATATCTCCACCTCTGTAGCTGGCACAGCCATCACTTCACTCCATTCACTGTCACGGCCTTGACCCCTTCAAACACCAGAACTGCCATTGCCAACATTTCAAACACAGCCAACAACACCAACATCTCAACTCCCAACACCATTGCCAGGCTGCAAGACCCATTTCCTCCAGCTCAAACTATGCTCTCAACTGCAGCTTTAGCCTGCCATTTTCCACCTCAGTGTCGTCGCCAAAGAAGCCATCTCACCCAAGAACAACACCCCGCCACACTGCCTCCTCTGTGAGCTTCTAGTCTCAGAATTAGCACCATCCTAGCTCAGGCCAACAACTCTGAAGTTTCACCTTAATCTCAGTTTCAAAATTCATATCAAAATCTCTTCCATTAACTGTTAGGGTACCGATACTAAAAAGGGATAAATTGATCCGTTGATTGGAGATCAGCCACCATTTTAAGCAAAGCTCATTAATTATATTGATTTGATATCCAAAACCCTAGAACAAACTATGATAATATAGACAACGTAACTTGAGTCCTAAGATAATAACTAATAAGGAAACACATATTAATTCCTAAAATAACTAGACTCACCTAATTGGTGTGTGGTGTCCCAACATCCCCAACCCCTTGAGACACAACTTGTCCTCAAGTTGATCAAACTGGACTTGAGCAGATAAATATCTAACCAAAAAATAGAATTGGCATCCTAACATTCCCGACCCCTGGAAATGCAACTTGTCCTCAAGTTGATTGTTATATCGCATCATGGGAACGTCATCGAACTTTGACAAGGTTGACCAATCCTCAAGATCTGCAAATACTGGCCAAGGTGGCTTCCATAATCTTGCTAGGATTGACTCGTTCATCAGGTGCAAAATTGAACACCTCCAATGCAACTCGGCTATTCGTTACAAAAAGCTTACTATCACCGTCTTCAAAATAATGTGACATAACCCGTTGGAGACATCCATTATTATGTGCCACTTGGATCAAAAATGCTCGATCCACTTATCTTGTCGCTAATAAGACACTTCTACCAAAATCAACAGGTCCTACCATCCCAGTAAATGCCACGTAATCGTATTTTAGTATATACCGAGAAGAAGACCAAATCTAGGCAGATCCATTTCGTTTCTCCAAAGTGTTTTGTCATATGCACCAATTAAATTTATGTTCCCATTGGAAGTGCTTATAGATTCCATACCTTACACTTTTGTGAACATTATCTTCACTATATAATTTGATAATAATTGGATTGTGTGATTCTTTCCACCGCCCTGCAGTAGACGACACATTCTTACTACTGTCACTGTTGTCGCCGGTTTTAGCTAACACCGACAATTTTAATCCATATCCATCTTTAAGGGATATCTTATGAAAAGAATTCCTGTTATACTCAGCTATTAAATTCATTAGTTTGAATCCTTTTCCACGATCAAATATCCTACGAAAGTGTAATAAGCATACATGGTTTCGGTTCCTCCTGCAAAGTCAACCAGTGAACACCTTCCTGTGCTCATTCCTTTAAGGAAAACAAGTGTATAATACGATCTTGAATATAACACTTCTTCACCACTTACTCCATCTATGTGTTCCGTAAGAGAAAACCCACATTTTTTTGATAAAATGTCCAGAAAACTTACATCCCCTTCTTTACTTGAAGTTGCAAAGTGGCGGCCTGCGGAAACCAATCGTAAAGGATGCCATGATATGGAAGTAATCCCTTTATTGTGTCTATTGAATGACATTTCTGATTGTTTCCTTGTCCGTGAGTCCTGGTTTAGATATTCTTCTTCACTTGCACTAACAAGATGCTTACGGTCAGTAGCAAGATCCAATAGGCGAACAAAGCTTATTAGTAATGTTTACTACACTACGAAGTTTTTACCAAATAGAAAAGAGCTTCAACTATTCTTGAACCAATTGCAATTGAAATTCCCTGACAAGAATTTAAAAATTCTTCACTGGAGACTGTTTTCAGTGGTTTATTCGAAGGAAAATTATCTGAAGGCGAGTCTTGCATTTTAGACCTTAACATGGCATCATAAGTGGAGGTGATAGCCACTTCTAACTGAAAATTAGACTCCAGTTCGCCTGTCATATTTGATTCCTCCACTTTCTTTGTCGAACATTCCATAGAGTTGTTATATTTTTCGGAATCTGACGTATCCTTCTTCGTATCATTAACCGTACCAAAGTCTTGAACAAATTTGGACTGATTACTTATTCTTACTGTGCTACTTTCCTTGATTATGAGTGCACCTCCACGAGAATTCGATGATATAGCTGCATACTTCCCACGATCGAACAATGAACGAGTACAATTAATATGAAGATAAAAACACTTCTCATCTGGAAAATTGTGGTTGACAAGCGCCTTGTTAGCACTATGTTTGTTGCTGATCAAAGGACACCTTGGAGTTTGATAGTTGTTTGTAACCCATAGCAAGCAATTCAGGTTGACGTATTTCATTAAAGCCTTCTGTATTTGTTCTTGTAACTCCTTGAATTTGGTAACTCATACCGCCTGGGGAAACGTATGTATCTTTGTCAATACAAGTAGTAATTTGCTTGGCTTCTTTTGATGAATTTGTAGACGATATTTTGTCGCCTTTAACATCATCAATTTGAGGAAAATCAACTCCCGAGTTTAGGAAGTGCAAGATGTTTAGAGTTTTCACCCTCACATGGCTGATCCGAATTGATGTGGCTCAAGGAATTATTGATGTAATTGTATTTGCCTCCTCAAAGAATCTTCTCGGCGTTCTCTTCCCGCTCGCCTAATAGTTCTTCCAATGGAGCCGGTGACGAGGCAAGTGTAGCCTCGATGTCTCGAAGTTCACGTCGACAATCTTCGAACGCATCATCCAAGCAGGATCACGTGTAATATTTTCTCGCTTCTCGCCGATCCGCTTGTACCCTATTGAGTGTACAAAGAGTTTGCAGCTGATTCCAACTTCTCTCGCCGCATTCCTTTCTTCGTTCGAGAGAATTTTGAAAAAGTGTTGCATGGGCTAATAATATGCTTGCGTGATCCGAATCGAGAACGAAGTGTCCGATAAAATTGTGGCCATGTTAGAAATCCCACTAGTGTATCATACTTGATACCAACGAGTTGCACGCCAGCTTAGATGGCCCGACGCCAAGGATACTTTTTCGGCATCGGTTATTTCATAAAAATTGAAGTACTTTTCCACCTTGAAAAGCCAGCCTTCGGCATCATCTTCACAAAAATAGGAACCTCAAATGTTGCACTCTGAGTATGGACTCAAACTGTGCACTAAAAGCTATGCGATCCGCACACATCTTTGCTAACACCATATCGAATTGTGTGATCGATGTCATCGTCAATATCCAGGATATATAAACAAATCCAATCGATAACTTTGAGTTTCAAAAAAAAATATATCGGAGCACCTAATTTAAACTTCAACGACCAATATGATGGAGCCCTTGTTTGCATGTGACCGATGAGAACAAATCCACAGCATAAAACCTTCTCGTTTCGCCACGATAGTAGTAGTTGATTCACGTTGATACTATGCAAACCCTTTTTTTTTTTTTTTTTTTTTTTTTTTGGAAAAGATGGATACGATGAAGTGATAACAGAAAGGAAGATCGAATAGAGAAAAAAATTAGGTAGAAAGAGTGGTCTCGGATCAATGCTCGATCCGATGTTAGGGTACCGATACTAAAAAGGGATAAATTGATCCGTTGATTGGAGATCACCACCATTTTAAGCAAAGCTCATTAATTATATTGATTTGATATCCAAAACCTAGAACAAACTATGATAATATGTACAACGAATTTGAGTCCTAAGCTAATAACTAATAAGGAAACACATATTAATTCCTAAAATAACTAGACTCACCTAATTGGTGTTGGTGTCCCAACATTAACCACATAACTTCCCTGAGTTGTTCCTTTGAAACAATCTCCTGCCCAATCTCTCGTACTCATAAAACCTAATTGAAACCCTAGTTCATCTTCATCTCGGTTCAAATACCTCGGCTTAATTCCAATCATGAACAACCTTATCTTCACCCTTCTCCATACCCGTCTTCTTCTCCTCGATCTCCGCCATCATTCGAGCAACATAAATCATTTTACTTAAACAAAACCAAAACCAAATTCAACAAGATCATCCGAGCTCTTATCTCCAATCGAATCCACAATCACCATCGATTCACATCTTCACCACGAGCTCGTCAATCATCGATCCGGTCTTCGGAATAACAACGAGCAGCGGGTCGCTTTCTTCTTCTCAATTTCGATCAAAACAAACCCTAGTTTCACCATCTCAAATTCAATGCAAATCTTCATTTATTCATCTCTATCGATTAGGTTCCATGTATTCTCTTTGATTTGACATACCATCTCATCCGAAACTCGATTTCTTTTCACCATCGCCTAAAAAAACTCAAATCCGTCTCACATGGAGTCGCCCTCATGACAGGTCGAGAAAGAAGAAAGGTTATGATTATCTCGTCTCAAATTTAGGTACCTTGTAGGGAAATTAGATTTATCCACCCAAGCTGATAGGATAAGGGCCACCTAATTAGAAATGGCTTGTCAATTTCAGCAAACCGACAGCCTATTCGCTTCTTTTGGAGTAACCTCGGCTGGCTCTGAGTGTCGCTCGCCTGTGGATGGACCTCTTTGCTCTTTACGCTCCAAACGGACGCTTTCTCCTTCTTTTACACAAAATGACTTCATTGCACCTGGTAACTCAAAACCACACATAAGAGATGCAAATCCCAAGAAAAATAGCAAAGAAAGCGTAACTACTAGATAGTAAATACGGTGTATTCTACACCTATCAACTGCTCCACACAGTACTACGCTAAGATCTTGTAATTTCAATGACATTTTTCAACCTTGGAAACCTTAGGGATTCCTGGGTGGTGGTATGGTATGCCATCTAGGATACCTTGTTTAGATATCCTTTTGGCACAGTTATCCTTTCAATGACATTTTTCTCGTCTTAAGATTTATCTCCAACCGGTTATTGATGGATCTGCAATGACCTGGATACCTTGTTCAGTTGTGATAGACGTGAGCTTCTTTACCATTTCTGATGAACTTGCAAGATCGAACTAGTTGAAACAGGAAATTTCCCAGAGAGGAGGAGGGAAGACATAATCATATGACGGGCTAAAATCCTTGTGATTTTATAGAGGGATTAAAGTGCAAATAAATGAAGAGGCAGGATCCAATGACATGGTTATATTGACATAATCATGACATGCTTTGGCTATTTTTTCTACAAAATCCAAGAGACAACGAGTTTGAAGCTAATTTTTTGGTGTCATGTTCCACTTATATAGATCTACATTCCTGCCTAAAATGAGAGTATTCCGATGTACGAAACTTCACCATCTAAAATTTTTAATTTTAACCGTTAATCTTCAACGGTTGATATTCAAAATGGTAGATAGTAGTCTTATACGTCTCGGAATGCTCTTATTTTTGGTAGGAATGTAGATCTACGTAAGACATGTCACCGAAAAATTAGCTTCAAATACGTTCTCGCTTGGGTTTTGTAGACAAAATAGCCAAACCATGTCATGATTATGTCAATATAACCATGTCACTGGATCCTATGTCCCATAAATAAAACATAGAGATACAACACAATACGAAAAATTACAAAATAAAGAATATAATTATATTTTTATTTTATAATTTCCTATCGAGCTACGTACATATTGATGAGATAATATCCAACGTCTTGGGAGTGCACCCTTACGGAAATCACACGGGGTGACCTCGTCACAACAAGATTCCCATATGGTATCTATAATACAAAACAAAAGTGATTTTAGAGCCATCGATGAACAGATAACATTTTAAGAGACAACGGAATGATCCGACCACCCGAGTCTCATCTCAGCCATTTACATCTAACAGCCATGGTGTTTGTAACCCCCTTCCAATATGACCCCCTTCAATTATGAGGCTAAAATTTATAAAATTCATAATTAGTTCCTCACTAATTAAAATAAATGCATGTGTCAAAACAAAATAATGTGAGTAATATAATGTCAAAACGGGGTAAGAATCATATATATTGTAGAAATAAATAAAATTCTTTGGTCCATATTTTTTTTAAAAAAAAGGTGAAGCAGGATATGAACACCACCCATGATATGATACCATTCAAACAAACAAAAATGGATGCGCGAGACATGTATATATATATACCTCATTTTTCTTCCTAACTAACGTTGACAAATTAAAGTCTTGAATCTCTTGATGCACACTACCAGATGAACTCTTTAAAATGTTAAATATAAGGGCTTGCATTCCCTCCATATCCATTGCCGTATGATCTAATACACATGCTTGCATTTTTAACCTTTCCTAAACTTTCCTCACAAAAAGGGGCTAAAATTTAGGACATGAACAACATAATTAAGGTTTATACACCACAAAATTTTACATGCAAAAGTAGAGAAATATATTTCATCAACCACAAACCTTCAAACTCATTCACTCATTTCCAACTTATTTTTTTGGTAATTTTTAGTGTGAGGGTATCAACATGTCAAACATGATATCCCACAAAATTTGTTGCCCAAAATATGTTTACTTCCTTTTCAAGACTACATGATTGCGATGAAGACAAACCTACAGTACTCAAGTTTCGTGTTGCCAGAAAATGGGAAGAGGTCGATTTCATAACAACCAACAAAGTCACTACTTCGGATTTACTAATGATTGACAAAAACGTGAATATACTCTTATTTCGATCCGAATCAAACTAATATTTTTTATTTTTAACTATATTAAGTCATGCATTATCGTTCTTTACATCATACATAGGGAGAGACCATGCAAAATGAGGAAAGAAGGTATGTATCGAAATCATTAGTGTGAAGGGAACTGTTTATTTTAGATTTAATAGAGATTTTTAAGGAGTTACCAAGATTTAAGCAGTGTCGTTATGGGGTGTTTTTTGGAGCTGAGTGACCCGAGTCTTATGTTCATGCTTATGCTTTCTGTCAAGTTAGTCATTTAGTTTCTATGTTGTTTTAATGAAAGATTAACTGAATACTTGGTGCTTGGATTATGGGATCGGTGCGTTGAATTTAATTTTGTTAATAGTATGCTAGGCGACAACAATATCTAATGTAATTTTATAACAAGCTAATCACATACCATGGACAAATTATTGACTATACTAAAAGAACTCCTAGGAGTGACTATATATTATTCAATATATTTTGGTAAAAATCAATTACATTTCTGTGACGTTTTCCCATTAATTACTAGATAAAATCACATCCAATTCCAACCCAAAATTCAACTTCAAGCAATTACGATTTTATAATTATATTAGTCAACTTATTACACTTTTATTTTGTCATGAAATTGATCACTATATTTTATTCTTCTTCCGTTACACTTCAAGAGGGGATGTTTCCTCCTTAAGTTCATCCCAAGAATGGCGTCCTCAAATATTTGAATTTATGAAAACAATGGAAGTTAATAATTTGACATTATGACATTAAAATGCATTTTAGGTAACTTGGAAGGGATATGTGTTCCTTAGCAAAATGAAAATCATGATATGGAGACTATAAGTAAATGGTTGGTGTGACGAGAAAAAAAAAATACAAAAACGGAGAAGGAAACAACAAGATCGACTGTAGATACCATTTCGCGAGCATATTAAGTTGCGTAAATTTCAAGATACTTTGATTTGATTTTTGTAGTATTACTTTGAATAAACAACAATGGCTATGTTTTTTTGCATAATATATACAGTGATCGTTACTGTTTATTGTGTGTCTCAGCTATGGAAAAATCAATGTATTGCGGTGATAGTTCAGAAACTCAAAGAAACCATATTTCCAGGATGAGTGAAGGAAGCCAGGAAAAATCAGATAAGAAACCGCATCGATGACAAATATACGACCCAAAGTATACAATGAATAATGAGGCATACAAACACTTGGAATCCATGAACCGAGATGAGATGAAACGAATGGTTCTCCTGCTAGAATTTAGACCTGGACATCCGTTGGGGAATTCTAAGTCTAAATCCGACAAGGAATTGAGACGACCATGTCGAAGAGAGAATATCGATGTTCCTTTGAGGAAAATAGAGGAAAAGCCTTGCTTCATGCATCACCTGTAGGCGGAACTACTGATGATTCGGGAAGAAAATGAGAGAATGGATTTGAGGTTCCACCGAAACCATACAATGGGAGGGACATGTGATAATACCGGAATGGAATCACCAGAGCATATCAATAACGAACATAAGACCATAATCCCAGTGATCGAGAAAGAATTGCTGGGAGGACGTAATTACTTTTATTGCTTATCGGATGAAGATTCATCATAGTGTATCATCGAAGATTACCAATCTATGGGATCAAAAAATAAGAATTATTTAAGGTCAAAATAGAATAAAATAATATAAAAAGTTTTTTTTTTTCTTTCAAAAACTACTATTTTAATCAATTGCAATTGTAACCGAAAATATAACTTTTTAGATGACAATTATTTAAGATTTTCATAGCTACAATTTTTCAAAGGTGAAATTAGGACTTATCATAGCGTGATTATTAAAATCATTATAACCAAAAATTATCACGTCTCGTGCCGTGCCGTTACGTCACTAGTTATTTCTAGTTTCTTACAAAGAGAAGATGGAGCCTTTTTATAGTAGCATTTTTAGGGGCCACCCAAAAGGAATTAGGGGCCAACAATAAGACAACATAAGGTCACCAAAACCTAAATTGAAGCTAGCCTTTATCTAGCTTATTTCGTAATGGCGGAATTTCCCTTCCACAATCGGTAGTTAATACTACAATCGGTAGTACAGTGTGTTACTTTAACCTCCGAATATACTCAATTTTCGAATTTTGGTACTACCATAATCGGTAGTAAATTTAACTACTGAATGTATATCGCCCCCAAAATGAGATTTTGTCAAAATTTTAAATTTTTGAACTTTGGTACTACCATAATCGGTAGTAAAGTGTGTTACTTTAACCTCCGAATATACTCAATTTTCGAATTTCAGTAACTACCATTATCGATAGTAAATTTAACTTCCGAATGTATATCGGCCCCAAAATGAGATTTTGCCAAAATTCTAAAACTTTCGAACTTTGGTACTACCATAATCGGTAGTAAAGTGTGTTACTTTAACCTCCAAATATACTTTTAGCACTACCATGATCGGTAGTAAATTAACTTCCGAATGTATATTGGCCCCAAAATGTGATTTTGCCAAAATCCTAAAATTTTTGAACTTTGGTACTACCATAATCGGTAGTAAAGTGTGTTACTTTAACCTCCGAATATACTCAATTTTCGAATTTTAGTACTACCATAATCGGTAGTAAATTTAACTCCCGAATGTATATTGGCCCTAAAATATGATTTTTCCAAAATCCTAAAATTTTCGAACTTTGGTACTACCATAATCGGTAGTAAATTGTGTTAATAAGTGATGCTTATTATCTACCGATTGTGTTCATGCCCCAAATTCAAAAATTCAAAACTTAATAAAATTTCGAAATTTTCTACTTTCACAATCGGTAGTTTATGGTGTTCATTATCTACCGATTGTGCGTAACTTTTAGTACAAAGAAATTAAATTTTTTAAATCAAGAATAATCGGTAGATAACGATCAATTTACGATTATGGTCGATGTTCTTAAGAAATGATGAACATCAACCATAATCGGTAGGTAAAGTATATTATTATCTACCGATTATGTTTCACATCAGAAATCTAAAACATCAACCATAATCGGTAGGAAAATAGATTGTTATCTACCGATTATGTTTCGCCATCAGAAATCCAAGAAAATTTTCGGTCAAATTTTTGATTTCAAGTAATCAAATCCTAATTTTGAATCACAACTACTATCATCTATTCGTTTTGTTTGTTTAAGTCTCTTTTTTTTTTTTGATATTCTATGTTTCAACTTCAAGGTTAATGAATTTTGGGTTTTTATTTTTTAACAATTAATCATAACATTTGTTTGATCGACGATCTTTGTTTTCAATCAAAATTAAAATGATGAATTTTTTTTTTCAATGGGTAGAAAAGAGAAGAAGAAGAAGAGGAATGATGTGATTATGAAAATAAAGGATATTTGTTTAGATTTAGTATAAAGGTGAAGGACAATATAGACAATTTCCTATTTTTAAGACACCTTTAACCCCCTTCAAGGGATGGGAATAAAAAGATGTAGGAAATACCATTAAGTCCTAGGAATAATATATTAGAGAGAGTCTAGTCCAGTTGACTCAGTCATGTGTCTGTTTGGTCCTATTTGGGAAAATATATTATAGTTTGGTCCTAGAAATTATGGTTTGGTCCTAGGGTGATGTCATGGATGATGTAATTTTATTGTGTGGTGGCGTAAATACCCTTTTGGGACCATATATGACAAAACCCTAGAAAATATCTTTATTTTCAGATTTACTTTCTCTCTCCACATGTTTTCAGATCTAGTTTTTTTTTCTCTTTTTCTTTTTCTTTCTGCTACTGTTTTTGTTGTTGTTGTTGATGAAGAAGAAGAAGAAGAAGAAGAATAAGAAAACGATGACGACGATTTTTCATGGATATGTTGCTGTTTTTGATGTCGTTATTGATGAAGAAGAAGAAGAAGATGAAGAAAGACGATGAAGATGATGATTTGAATGTTGAAGATGAAGAAAGACGATGAAGACGATGAAGATGAAGAAAGATGATGATTTGAGATGATGAAGATGAAGATGATGATTTGAGAGGAAAAGAAAGACGATGACGATGAAGACGATGAAGAAAAGAAAGACGATGAAGATGATGATGATTTGCTGCTGGTGTTTGAATGTTTTTTTTTTCTTTTTGTATGGACTTCATTCCCAGGAATGAAGTTTGTTTTTTTAGCTTTTGTATGGACTTCATTCCCTAATGAAGTTCATTTTTAGCTTTTTTGTATGGACTTCATTCCTGGGAATGAAGTCTGTTTTTTTAGCTTTTTGTAATGAAGTCTGTTTTTTGGGAAAAATATGGTTTGGTCCTTTTTCAGGTGGGCCCATGTATGTTTAGTCCTTTGGTCAAACGCCTTTACTGTTTGGTCCATAATTATTTAAAAATATTTAAATAGTCAAAAATACCTTTCCGTGTTAAATTTTTTATTTTTAAATAGCTTCTTCTTAGTGCTAAAAATGGACTTCATTCCTGGGAATGAAGTCCATACAAAAGAAAATGTACTTCATTCCTGTGAATGAAGTCCATACAAAAAGCTAAAATGTTTCATTCCTGTGAATGAAGTCCATACAAAAGAAATGAACTTCATTCCCATGAATGAAGTCCATACAAAAAGCTACAAAATGCAGACTTCATTCCCAGGAATGAAGTCCATACAAAAAGCTAAAACATACTTCATTCCAGAATGAAGTCCATACAAAAACTAAAACAGACTTCATTCCCGGAATGAAGTCCATACAAAAGCTAAAAAAGAAACGGAAAACTTCATCGCCTTCATCATCTTCATATACTTCAACATCATCAAAGAACATCATCATATTCGTCGTCTACAACTACCAAAATCATCATCTTCATCGTCTTCATCGTCTTTCTTCATCAAGTCTACACCAAAGAAGAACATTCAAACACCAAAGAAAGAACAAAATCTTCATCGTCTGTCTCGCATATCTTCATCATCTCTGCTTTCTTGTTTCTTCATCGCCTACACCAAAGAACAACATTCAAACACCAAAGAAGAACAAAATCTTCATCGTCGTCCCGCATATCTTCATCATCTCATTTCTTTGCTTTCACAAAATTAAAACCATAGAAAAAACATTTTGAGAGGAAAGAAAAACTAGATCTGAAAAGAAGAGAGAAGTAACCGGAATGATTCCATCTCTCTTACCTTTTGACTATATATATGGTCCTTATCCAAAAGCAAGTATTTCTACCACTACAAGGTGACATTTACATCATCCATGACATCGCGTAGGACCAAACAATAATTTTTAGGACCAAACTATAATTTATATTACCAAATAGGACCAAACAGACATTTGACTGGGTCAAATGGACTAGACTCATCCTAATATATTATCCCTAGGACCTAATGGTATTTCTTACCTGTTTTTTTAGCTTTTTGTATGGACTGTTTTTTTAGCATGGAAGAACTCCTACAAAAAAAAATTTACATGGAAGGGTATTTTTGTCTATTTAAATATTTTTAAATATTATGGACCAAACAGTAAAGGTGTTTGACCAAAGGACTAAACATACATGAGCCCACCTAAAAAAGGACCAAACGATATTTTTTCCTAAAAAGATGGCCCCTAATTCCTTTTGAGTGTCCCCTAAAAATGCTAGGCTTTTTATTATCACCGAAGTTGTTGCAAAATGACCACTGGCGGTAGCTATTCATATATACAGAACTAAAGCCAAAGTCGGTATATAAGAAACTTGAAGATTCGAACATGAATAAGGAGAGGATGACACGCTTATCTTATGGGATGTGTATCTGATTTTATCCAAACCCAACTCCAGTTTTGAGCCTGGATTGTTCTCGACCATTTGAATGGTGGTTGCTCAAGGTATGGAGGGAGAGAGAGAGGGTAGAACGATGGCGGCTCTGCGTCCACGTTCTAGGCAATGGACAGCTAAGAAACGGGGCGGTAGTTCTTCTAACTCCAAAAGTTTGCGTTCGACGGGTGTGCCTATTCGGTAATTCTGTTTAACTTTTCAACGATTATCTAATCGATCCTGGCTGGGGTTTTAAGATCCCTAATTGAGTTATAAGTTGCGATTTTTTTTCTTGGATTTTGGAGCCCGTTTTTGCTGTAGGGTTTTGAAATTGAAATCCCTAATGTTATAAATTGCGATTTCTTGGGGGATTTTGAAGCTCCTGTCTGCTATTTATTTGTTGATACATCCCTCGTTTAGTAGATATTCCCTCGTTTAACTGTTATTGAACATTTTTCCTTTGTTACGATGATGGAATCTGTGCTGGGGTTGCTGCTGTTTGTTCCTGGGTTTTATTTGCAGCTCATATCTACAAATGCTTGATTTAACTTACAATGCTTTTGTCGTTGCCATGTTTGATTACCTTGTTAAAAATACACATGTCCAATCCATCTTAAACACTTCCATTTGCTTTAAAATGCTTCAGACACTGCCCAGTTTTGATGGGTATTTCAATTAAAGCTCACGTTCGGCGTTCCCATGTTGGTGTTATGTACTTGCATAACAGATCATGGAATTGACAGTCAGTGATATTGAAACGGATGATAAAATGGCTTTGCTGAATAGTTTTGGTATCGTCAGAGGGACACCATCACGCCGACCTCCGGTATCATCAAAGGGACTCCATAACCTCTGTTAGAAGACTAACCTTTCAATTCATTCAACCGATAGTTTCTTGAATTACAAATAACACTTATATATAGAGTTTTGGTTAATGAAATAACTTGCTAAACTTATCCGTACAAGTTAGGATAATTTCCCACTTGATAACTGACTAGTAAAACCAATTCAAAATAACTAAACAGATAAAACTAGATCCTAAACGTGCATGTATGATGCACGTAACAGTTGGACTATCTCGATCCTGCATATGGTAATCATCTTTGTTGCCAGTTAAGGAAGGGGGTGAAAGAAATGCAGAGAGAATAGATTTTTGTACATCACAATATCACATAGTAGGAATGATACATAGTGTGATTTTAGTAAATTGGAGACTCGTCAACATTGCTCCGTGTATATCTCAATAATTACCTGCAAAGTAAGTTTGGAATTCGCCACTGTTATCGATTCTTTCAACGTAATTTTAAATTAGATACAGTGATTTTGTTAGTTTTTTTAAGGAAAATCCCAACTAGGATGACCCAACTCGTATTGTAAACCTATCGGATGCAATAGGTATCTAGAAGATTAGTAAAAAGACAATGCATGGGGATGATGGTGGCATGGTGCTGATAAAGAATCTCTAATATAAGTCAAAACCTAACATAAGCAAATGGAAGTTTGCTTGTTTGTTATCTTTCTCGTGCTCATTTACCTTTTATGTAGTATGTTTATGCTTTACGGCCAACTTAGGCGCTACCAGTTAGTCATCTTTGTTGAGTTTTGAGTGATTTCCGAAGAGAATCTTAAACTTGAACATGGTCTTTCTCACAAACTCAATATAATGCTTTTAATTTGCTCAAATTTTTGAGTGACTTTGGTCTTGATCTTGGCTGTTTCAGGTCTAATGCTAAACCCAAGTTCACAACTAAAGACCGCCATGATTTAGTAAGGCCATATGCAATGGATGCCATAAGTGTCTATAACGAACTAACAGTCAGTTTTCTTCTGAATCTTTATTGCTTTTCTTGAATTCAATCTCCATTTTTGTGGGATTAATCTTTCTTTTTTGTTCTGTTGCCTTGGCGTAAATTTCGTAGGGTACAAAATATGAGCTGGTGGAGCCTGGTTACATTGCAAATGTGGTTCTTCCGAGACGCCTTCTTCACCATATCGACTTCATGGCTAAAAAGACCGATGTTGCTGATGCTCCAGTGGAGATGTTTTTTGCTGAACTGATAACTCTCAACAAGGTTCGTTCTGTCGAGTGCTGCAGATGCATGGGGCCAAAAAAATCAATTTCAGGTTTGTATTTAACATGTAGATGTGGACTCATTCATCTCTTATTGCTACTGTTAGGTGCATTGTTTTGCTTGATAATTGATTTGTTTGTATCACTATTATGATTTATGACTGCTTGTGTTGGCAACTCTATGAATTCGTCTTGCAGGAGATAAAAACAATGGCTGCTGTTATTGCATGGATTACAATGTTCAACATCCTAGGGATGGAGGATTCATGGCTGGCCGTGAAGGATTATTCACTGATGAATAAAACTGTAATTCCCTGGCTTGATGGCAGTTAATTTTTATGAACATAACAGTCAGTTGTGTGTATTGAAACTTAATTTAGAGGTGGACTATGTTTGACGCATGCGTAGTTTGCCTTTGGATATTTGTCTCCGAATAAAAATATAAGTCCGATCCTCTAGACCAGAGGTCAAGTTTCCCCCTTATACGTTTCAGCTTTCCCTGTAACAAAAATCGATGTATATTCCATTTTCTGATAGTCCATTCACATGGTGTAACAACGGAGCCAATCTCCAAGTTCGAGCATTAGCAAATTCTTCTTGGTTCTTCAAGTATAAAGAAACACTGGTATATCACCTACTCCCTATGGGATCAGATCATTCTCCCATCTTACTGCATACAAATCCAAGGACGCTACTCTCTACGAAGACCACCATTTCGCTGTTATCAATTTTGGTTTAGATACCCTCAATGCAGAGACATTATTGCATCAAGTTGGGAAACAAACGTCTAAGGGTTCTCCGGCTTCTGGTTGATTCTGGCCCCACCATTATAATTTATTTTGGTAATTTTATAAAAATTCGGGTAAAAAAATCCGAGAAAATATCTTTTAAGCTATAGGATATTTTCTGGACAATCATATTCAAGAAAAATATTTCCTAAATTAAGTAAATTTTAAGAAATCCTATAAATTACCAAATAAATTCAAAAACATTCATATAAAATTATAATTAATTCCTAAAAATAAAACATACAAATAAATACAAGAATTAAATAAAATAATTTTTATACAATTCATTATGATTAAACTATAAACATTAAATTATGCATCATGATTATCATCATACGAATTAAATCAATCACAAAATTAAGAAAAAGTCCAATGTCCGATTACACTTCTTAAAATTAAAATAATTCCTAATTACAATTCCAATATGCTAATAATTAAACAAATTTTAATAACAATTGGGATGAAAATAGAAAATTATCCACCAAAATTTAGATGATTAATGATTAAAACTTAAAATAAAAATACCTTTTGAGGATCAAAGTGCACTTCTTCTGCAGAAAAATCGGCAAATCTCACAAATAGTTGAAAAGAAAACTTATTAATGAATCCTTTTGAAGCAAAACCATAAACATCAATCCAGCAAAAAAAAAAAAAAAAACAAGGAAATATAGAAAATATAAAAATCATGGGAAGAATAGAAAAATGAACTTCAATAATTTTTGTTTGTATTATTCATTCTAAAAAATTAAAAAAGTAATTACTATCCCTAGACATGCACGGTATTCTTAGTATGTATTATTTATTTTTGACAATAATATACAAAAAATAATAAATATTATTTATTTACATTATTATTTTTTGTGTGAATTTTGGATCAAGATATTTTTATTATATAAGAGTTTTTGATATTTTTAGACATGTATCAAAATTATTTTTATAGAAAAATCTTTATTTTATGGAAATTGTGGTTATGTTGTCTCTATATAAAGCATTTTCCATATAATAAATGAATAAATATAAAGATAATTTCTATTCTGACTAATATTATTACCGAAAAGTGTTATATTCGATTGATATTATTTCCAAACAAGTCTTTTTTTAATGATTATCTCTATATAAATCATTCGAGAAGAGGCAAAACATGTTTCCACGTTGTTTTTCTCTTTCATGATTTTTTTGATTGTTTTTTTCTAATAAAATTATTTATTGTGTAGGTGCTTGGATTATGCACCTATTATAGTTGTTGTATCACGACATACGTAAAGAAAGCAATATCAAGGATAAAATCGTAAAACTTCAGATCTGTTTAATTCATAAATCACGGAACTCATTCAAAGAATTCATAAAGGTCATGAAACTAATCAACAAACATATCGTTGTATTTGGTTTTGCTATTTTTATTATTTTTTCGTTTGATTTCTTACGGTGTTCGCGATATATTTTTTTGTGTTTTACAAACTTCGGTTATGTTTTTCACGGTAGTAGAAGAACAAGGTAAATCGATGTCAACATAGTTTTTATTTTCATATTTTATTTTGATTCTCTCTGTTTAGTTATATAATTCGATTTTCATATTTTCTTTTGATTCTCCTTTTAGTTATATAATTAGGTCTGTCTAATTATACACAAATTTAATATCAATTTTTTTCTATTAGATGGAGGAGGATCCGTGTTTGTATTTTTGAATTCAACAAGTTGTTCCCTTAAGTAGTCCCTTATACTTTTAATATAGCTGGGCGGTGATGACTCCTTTTTTTTATCGGCATATAGATGGTGATGATACATGGATCTGAAACAATGGAGGCAACCAATAGTGATGATACATGGATCTGAAACAACGGATGCAATCTATGGTGATGATACATGGATATGAAACAACAGAGGCAAACCTATTTTATATGATTATTGAGAAAATCTAGCTAATTCTTTCCCTACTTTTCTCACATATTTAGTTTTTTTTTTTTTATTTTTGGTACGATTATTACTTTATCGTAATATTTACTAGAAAAGATATGTACTTTACTACAAAAACTTAACTCTATTTTCCATTATGTTTTTCTCCTCCACTCACCGTATGTGCATGTTATATACTAACCAAACTAATTTTTGTCACCGAAGTTTCAATTTTACTACCCAATCTCTTCCTCGATATCCAGGTGACTCTACAACAAAAATGTGAAGCTAAATATATCCGAGTTCATATTTTGTGTAATTATTTGTGGTACTTTTAAATGCTTAATTTTTGTGTAGGATAATGGAAAATATTTCGCTTAAGTGAAAGGAGATGGTGGATCGTGATGTTCATACTCATATATCCAATGGTTTGAGGAGGTTGGTTAATTTATGGATTAATCAATGTTCTACCTAAACATGCAATGATCATCCTGGATTGGTTATTTATTATGAGTTTCTTTCATTTATATTAAGTAATATTAAGTTGCATCGTGATTTAGTCTTTCTCATGGAGGTAATATTATTTTACTTCATTTTGAATAGCCATGTCTATCCCGATTAGGTGTCTCCCAAAGCTATAACTTATTGAAAACAATTTTTCATTGATTCTCACTTTTGTTCATATTTTTTTAATCTTTTATTTCATATTTAAATTTAATCATGGTAATCATATCAACAACGTAATATCACAATTTTGATTTAAAATGTTTTTTATATTAAGTTTTTTAGTAATGAAAATGATTATTATCATTGTTTTGGGTTTTTATATTTTATTATATTTTTTTGCACCATTGATTTTTATGTGTTTGCATATTCTAAGAGAATAATATCCTTTATTTTGATTGGTGGTAAGAGAATAATACCAACATCATCTCAAATTTTGTTATTTGATTTTTATTTTATCTATTTAGTTTTCGTTTGTATAATACATGGGACTCAATCTCACAAGTAGTTGTTGAAGTAATAGTCATCAAGTACATGTAGTCGATATCCTTGACGGAGAAGAAAGTCGGTGGTAGTCCCGTAGTCCCCTTTTTTACCCCTAACTTTCGAGTTTTGGAGGTTTTTCAAGATAAGTTTTAGCCCTCCTATTTATACTTAGTCATAAAACTCATAGATTAAAATAGATGGTTCCAAAAAATTTATAATCATCAATTTCAATTATATGTTCTCTTATATTTGTTGGTTTGGTTGTTTGATTTGCGCTCGGTGATTCACGGGCGTAGAATAAGCAATCGGGACAAAGCAAACGCTTCGTTAATACCACTTAATGGTAATCCACTCTTTCTTATATATATATTTTCATTTGTATTTGTATAGCATTAGTCGGCGAGTTGACTATTATTTGGTTATGCTCAGAGATTGAGCTTGAGATTTCCCATGGGGTGAAAGGAAATCGTCTTCATTTGATATTCGCTCTAAATGTCTAGATTCATAAAGCCCAAAGATTGTTAGAATTTTTTGTTTGAATTGATATTTATTCCATCAAAATTTCCTTTTTTATAACCAATATGTGGTTTTGAGCCTCATTTGATGTCTTGACAGTTCTGTTTCTCTCAATTTTTATTTTTTGTTTGTTTTTCTTTTTTACAGTCCTGGTTCTTAAGTTACATGCTTCTTCTTAATAGCAAGATCTAAAGGTTCATATTAATATCCGTGGATATCTGATTGCCAAATTCACAATCCCACTTCTGGCACATCTATAAACACAGTCCAATATTCTTTTTGGGGTATTTTTATCCATTCAATTAAATATGTTTTCTAAGTGACGTTTTAGTTTCACATTTTGAATTAAATGATTGTATAAGCCATTTAGCTTAGGTTTAAGCTTATATTATAAATTAGTTTATGTTGTATTTCAAGTTATATCTTGACATAATGTAAGATCTTTATGTACTCTATTGATTGTGGTAACTGTAACTCAGATAGACAAAACGAATTGAGCAAAGGACACTAACTCATATAATTAAATGTTCATCAAAGAAACAATTAAAGATTAGCCGGTATCCGATTAATTTATACGAACCAATTTCATTATACTCTACATCTTTGTTAATATAAAATGATGATATGACTTTTTTAAATTTCAAGATGGGATCCTGGGCATGAGTTTTCTTTGACATTTGAAACTTACTTTACGTGCTTTGATGATGATAGTAAATTTATATTCTTCTAACATTGAGCTCTATAATATAAGGAGGTTATAATTGTATTTTATTTAATTGTTTCTTTTAGTTTTGCTTAATAAATTCTAAACAAAACCAAATTCAATTTGCAACCATCCAAGTGTATTTTTGGGTCATTTATAGTGGTTTGGATATGTAATAACAAGATTCTTGAATCTCGTGGTTCATTATCCATATACTTTAATTTGTTCACTACATTTATGCGAGCCAGTGAACTGCATGAGAGGATGTTGTGGTCACAATGCATCGGTTCAAATTGGTCCGCCTTCCAAAGTGTTGCATTTGAAATTTTACAAGTACAACTATCCCCTTCAGCTCAATCCCCGGAGAAATGGGATATGAGTAATATATTACACATTTTCCCTGTTTTTATTGTATAGCACCAATTCACATCATATAAATTTTTTTATAGGGACTGAAATTGAATGGATGTGTCCGTGTGCATGTGACAAAAAGAGAGACGAGACAGAATTTGATGTGTGAATTTTCGGGTGGACAACAATCTAAGGGGGAGATATTTTACGGACTTATGGTTTAGCATTTCCAAATAACTTGCACATTAATATTTCAAAGAATGAAGAACAAAAAGAAGAACACAAAAAATATAAATACTTTGATTCAGAACATAAAATGCTCATTAAACCGACATGAATACTAAAAGCCTAAATGTTCCTACTAACAGGTCTCTTAGATCATTGGCACCAAGCGTGAGGGAATGCTAGACATTTGGTAATTTACCTTAAGGTTCCTACGAGAATATCTTGGCAAATTACCCCACTTCTATAAAAATATGAAGAGTCAACAATACCTTGCAAGAATGTAGTGTATAAAAAGACATATAGAGTTATAAACAAGCAATTACCGGGTCTTCTCAACTCAACCTCACCTTGAGGATGTCGCACAATACTCGATACTAAGTTTTGCTCTCTCATTTTGTTATCCAATGATTCCATCTCGAACTTATGATCTTGGCAAAAAAATTAAATCCGGAAAATATAACACTCTTAGCATATTAAACCATACAAAAAAATTTAAAAGGCGCACATAGGATTCCCAATTACATCCAAATGGATTTTATTTAACCTAATCGACTATATGTTACCATAGAGCTAAACACTATTAACAATCGCAGGAAAGTGCTCACTTGGTAGAAGATAAGCCAATTTAATAAGCTTGAATATTCGTACCATACTACCATATCATCCACATCGACCGTGGTTGGGTATCCGTCGATCTCGAAAATACATTGCAATTAAAGACATATTTATTTTTATCCTATCATTATTTTTGATGAAATTAGTAATATTTATTTACTTGGGCTAGGGATATATCGAGTATAAAATGGAACCATAAATGGGCAAAAATGCAACTGTATTTCAAATTAATGGTCTGTGTTAATTTGTGGCTATGTAAGTATTGTTAATTTTTGCGTATGTAAATATAATGTCATTATCATTGAGCATCTTCGACAAATGATGACTCGATACGATGATGATACGCCTCTTCACTGTAGCTACACCATAAAAAAGATATCACACGAGTGGGACGATGTATCTATGCGCATGAATACTTAGATGTGGAGCATGCCAATCGGAGGGCTTGCTTGCAAGCTATGGGATGAGAAGAGAAGCTAGATTTACAAAACTAGTTTGCTTTGATTTAGATGCGCATAATGTTGTAGTAGCAAATAATGGAGATCTTCATAAGTCATATAGAGAGCCGAGTCTATTTACATATTACTGATTTAAAATATGATGTTTATTAATATGAAGCTTAATAAACTAACCAATTTAGTTAGTATTTATACGCCTTTGCTGCCCCATAGGCCTATGTGCTTAGACATATATCCTAACCCAATTTAGTTATATCAATTCAATGTGGGTGGCATGATCAAAGATAATAATACATCCATGGGAATAAAAACCAAATTCACTCATTATTTGTCGTCGCTCCAAATTGGCTTCATGCATCAGTATTACCCCAATTCCAGGTTTGCATGAAGCTTTATGAAAAATTTGTTAACCTTTTGAGAATTTTGAATTCTGCCTTTGGCAACATATCATTTACCCAATGTACATTTTGCCTTCAATCTCTATCTGACGTAAAAGTATTTTAGTTTCTTTTGTATGAGTAGTCTAAACTGTGAACTGCAATATCGGCAGTAGCCTTGAAAGAAGACCTAAAAGAAGTAATCTCCCCACATGAATCTTATATTTCATAGGCGAGAACAGACCCGTGCATCGCACGGGTGAAAAACTAGTTTGTTTAACAAAAGACTTACACCGAGTATTAGGATTAGGAGTTAGAGGCATTAACGGTTAGTCGGGCAGATTTGATCTTTGGTTATAATGGGTCTAGACATGATCCGAGCCATTCCAACTTGGAATTGATTTGGACATCTTTGCCCATCGTAGACACCACCTCTCCTTACAACATTGATTAGGAGAATATGACGCGTACATGCTTATCTTAAGGGATGTTTATCTTATTTTATCCAAACCCAACTCCAGTTTTGAGCCTGGATTGTTCTCGATCATTTGAATGGTGGGCCACCCATTGACGCCGTGTACTCCTTATAATATGTTTAGTCTTTTAATCGTGAAAACTACAGGGAGACCCATTTTTACAACTTTTCCCACTGTAAAACCCACACGCGTGAAATATCACACGCGCACCCAAACAGGCCGTGCAAATTATTCACGCACCCAGAGTTTTCGAAATTACCTTTTTTTCTTTTTTTTTTCCCAGTTTAACCTCACCCAAACAAGAAGTAGTTCACAACTTCGTTTGGTTTTCCTGAATTCTCGGTTTCGAGAGAGATTTCACGCCAGCGATTGAGAAGGAGAAGGAGATAGAATACCAAATAGAGTGAGAGATTCAATTATCGAGAGTCAAGAAGGAGATGATCTACAGTAATTTACCCAGCGAAGATAATTGAATCTTTAGCCTCACTTTCACTTTCTCGAGATCTGTTTATAGAGATTGATAGCTCAGAGATTGATTTCAATGAGATTGATAGCTCGGAGATTCGAAGGAGCCGATTGAGGGATTTAATTTACTCAAATTCAAGTTTCGTGGTTTGAGCTAAATTCCAATCTTGTTTCGATTTTGTTTAATATGGATTCGATTCTAGGTTTTAGTTTACGAAAGATTAGGATCTATTATTTTAGGTTTCCGAAGATTAATTTAGGTTTTCGAATCGGTTTTAGATCTTTTAAGCTTGTTTTTGATTTTTTTATTTTTCTAGGTTCTCAAAATTGTTACGATTAATATAGGTCTTTTCGATTCAATCTGTTTTGTTTCGATTTCATGTTCTGATGTTGATACACCAATTTTTTAGGTGTTGCTTCGTTTTATTTGATTTATCAATTGATTTGTTTTTCCACTCATATTTTTGATTTGTTTTCTATGTTAATGGAGATGTTATTGATTTTGGTATCTTGTTGATTTACATCTGATTATGGTTAATGTAGATTTGTTTTTTCTTTGTTGTTGATTATATCTTTTAATTTTGAGTAAGAATTCTTGTGAAGCCATATGCGGGATAGATTTTTGTCTTTTGTGTTTTTGCGGGGTGAAATGCCTCGCCGCTAGTGCACTAGCCAGTAATTCACTACTTTAGTGAATTCTTAGCACATCCCGTTGATGTCAACACAACTACGAGAGTTTGAAGACGTGACGTTTCCATAAGTGGACTCGTTTACTACCTCATCATGTTAAATTTTCTTTTAATGATGGAATCAAGTTTGTGCGAGTTGATTCGATGTTCTGCTTCAGTGTTTTGTATCTCGTTGCCAATATAAAGGTCAAGAGCTTTGATTTACTTGTTGAAGTTGGATTCAATTCTTTGAACAATCGTAGTAGAGCCATCAAGTAGGCGTATAATAGAACCCAACCGGAAGAAGCTATGGTGAATTTCCTTGAAGATAGTTCTGTGCCTATTGACAAGGTTCTTAGGACTGAGGGCTGGGATAAATTACTTGGTGATGTTGATAAGTATTTTTTGGAGGTGTAGCAGAGGTACGTATTGCGGTAAATAAATACGAGGTAAAAACTGGGCGTGTTCTTGTATATACTAAGAATGAACCTAGCAGGTTCTATGCATAATGCTCTAAAGAAAAATGCCCTTGGGAGTATAAGGTTTATGTTGTTGATGTTGAAAACACGATGCTTAAGGTTAAGAAGTATGTTAGCACCATACCCGTGGTGTGGGATGTCAAAGGCTTTTCCACAGTTCAAAGTAGAAAATTTGTTTCTAGTCTTATCAAAGATGAAATTAGAATTGATCCGAGTTTCAAAGCATCCGATTTGAAAAAGTTTTTAAATCTAGTTACGGGATCAATATGAAATATTACCAAGCTTATAATGGAAGAGAGAAAGTGTATGAGAAAATATTTGGTGATGAGGCCATTTCGTATTCTCGCATCCGGGTATGGTATGTAGATGCCATTCGCAAGACAAATCCCGGGAGTTGGATTGATTTTCAAGTTCAAACGGATGAACCTGAATTGAATGAGGATAGTTCAACTGAATTAAAAGATGAGGCACCTTCAAATAAGTTTGTGCGTCTTTTTATTGCTTTCGAGGCATGCATCCATGGTTACCGTTACCTTCGTCCCATGATATATGTCGATGCTACCTTTCTTACATGGAGATATAGAGGATGCCTCATGGCTGCAACCGCTATCAATGCTGAAAATGGTATTTTTTCTGATAATGCATGCTTCTTATATATGTGCATAATGTCTCATGCATTATTTATTTTGGCTTCATAATGTCTTATGCATTATTGTTTTCACTTTTCTGGTCATGCATCATTTGTGTTTAGATGCATAAGACATTATACATTATTTATTTTAACTGCATGATGTCTTATGCATATTTTAGTTTAGATGCATAAGACATTATGCATTTTTTGTTTTCACTTTTCTGGTTATGCATCATTTCGTTTTTAAATGCATAAGACATTATACATTATTTATTTTAACCGCATGATGTCTTATGCATTATTGTTTTCACTTTTATGATCTTATGCATCCTTTTTATGCAAGTGCATAATGTCTTATGCACTATTTAGTTTAGATGCATAAGACATTATGCATCCTGTTTTTAGCGCATACTTCATGTTTACGCCGGCTTGATTTTATATTTTTCACCAAATCTGTGGTTCTTTCCACTAGCCATGGCCATGGTACCTGTGAAGATAATGATAAATGGGAATGGTTCATGAGGGGAATTTGAGTTATGTTCTTGATCATGATCAAAGGCCAATCACATTTTATCTCGATCGTGCGTAAGGATTAAAGAGAGCTATTCCAGGTTTATTTTCATGGGGCCTTCCATAGTTTCTATTATCATCCAATATGAACTTACCAATTAATGCTCGGCCGAAAGGTATGGTGCTATTATTGATGCATTTCAAGTCATTGCGTATGTTCTTAGTCCCGAAGGTTTCCAAACCGCCATCGCTACGATTAGGGGTCTTGGTTGTGGTTGGGTTGCGAGTCATATTGAGGATATCCTCTCAGGAGAAGTGGTCAAATGCCTTTTTTCGGGGTTGTAGGTATGGTAGGATATCTTATACTCTTGCTTTGAATCCTTCAATAGTTGGATGAAGGTACACAAGAAGCTCCCCAGCAAATGCTCTTATGGATCGATAAGGAAGGATGTGATGGGTATGATGTCGAAAGGCGTATCTTGGTAAAAGTTTCATAACAATTCTCACACCGAATAATGAAGCTAAGATGGAGGCTCTTATTGATGAGGGTTTAACCTGGATGGTTATACAGTCCGATACTCATGTTTATGAAGTGGAGGGAGGGGAGAGTTCTCATAGTGTTAACCTTGAGGAAAGGACATGTACCTGTCAGAGGTGGCGCGTCTATGGATTTCCATGTGTGCATGCTTTCGTATCGATAACAATGTCTGGTTCTAATCCGTATGATTTTTTTGAACCTTATTTCACTACTGCATACTTCAATAATGTCTACATCCATGCAATTCATCCTATTCCGAACTACAACGAGTTCAAGTTTATGAAGGTAATGATATCGATGTACTGATGTTAGGAGGCGCCGGAGACGACCACAAGCTAATAGACATTTGAGTAGCCATTCAGAAGCCGCCCAGGGAGATCTATGCGGCTTGTAGGTAATTGTTGTGAGATTAAGTAATCACAACAAGCAAACTTGTACAAAGCCTACATGTTACAAGAAGCCGCCAAAAGCCAGCCGAAGAAGCCGAAGCGACTAAGGGAAGTTAAAGGAGAGCAATTATCTTGTTTGTTTCTTGACTATTACTTTTATGTTTGAACCTTATTCATTTTTCTTTAATTAGTTTTTATGAACAAGTACTTAGTCTTTACTTAGTTTCTTTTTTTGTATTGGTTTTATGAAAAAATATTTGTTTTTTTTTTTTCAGTGTGTGTTTTTCTGCTTGTATCAGATTATGTTTTCATTTTTTTTTATCTTAAATGCATAGTAGATTATGCATTAGTTTTCGATGATGCATAATCTCTTATGCATTATGTTTTGAAGATGCATAATCATTATGCATCCTCTTTGAAGATGCAATAACTTGTATGCATTTATTCTTTTATAGATGGCTGCATAACGAGTCATTCAACTTTGGTTCTTTCATGCATCTTGTATATGCATAACAAGTAATGCGTACGCATAACAAGTCATGCTTGTTTTATTCACATAACATGTTATTCGGTTTTTTTTTTTTTTTTTTGCATAACATGTGCTTTTTTGTTGTGCATAACATGATATTTAGATGTTTATATGTAACTTTGTTGTTCCTTCATTTTCCTTGTAAGATTTATATCATGTTATGTTTATAATCGGGAAATTAGGGGCAGCGCCCCCTCGTTACCATAGTACAGTTAAATGAAATAAGATTGCAGCAAATATATATATATATATATATATATATATATATATATAAATATCGACAAGATAACATCTAAATACAAGTTGTTCAGAAAAGATTCATACCAACGCATTACACATAACTACCCATTGAAGTTAAAGCTTCACACTAACTACTTTCCCATTAGTTTTTACTCCCCAGTTAAATTGCTCATCCTACAACAACACACGAGTTATTAAAACAAAGTTACGTTTCAACCTTTCTATTATGCACAAAGATCAGGGAACATTTACGCATAGCTTCATCACATTGACGCGTAGCATCATCCAGACGTCTTCATTGGCATCTATCGCCCAATCTGTTTCAAGATCCGTCAAAGAATTTCAATACCGGACTTACTCTTTTCTTGTTAGCTTTTTCTCATCTTCCTTTCCTAACTTCACCATTTCTCGCCTTGACTCAGGACTTCATACTCATTTTCATATAGTAGCATACAAATATGAGGCAATCGAGTGATGACCTTGTTCGGAAAAGTCTGGCAAAAAATATCCTTGTATACAGGATTCCTCTTTATATCCACGATTTTACGAGTGATAGATTCAGTTTGTCATACCCTTTTCGATCAAATAAGGCATACAAGCCTTTTAGCATTAAGCGCTTGTTTCTTACGTTAACTTTATAGCCTTGAGAATGTTATAAAGTTCCTCACCTCAAAGTCATACTCCTAACAATGTCCAATGTATGTGCATGGTTTTCCCTTTTGTCATATAGTTCATCGGGATGAACATCTTCTCAACTTCAATAGGGAGATTCAGATGAATTCTCCAACAAATTTGGCAATTCCATCTTTCTCCTTTGTTTTAATAAAGAACGCAAAAGAAAAAAAAAATTAGGAAAAAAGTTAGTGGATGTAATTGAAAGGGTGCAATAACAGTGTAGAAACAATTATGAATAACTTGTTATGCGGTTCAAAACTAGTTGCATAACATGTTATGCGATAATAATATGGGCATAAGATAATATGCAATAATGACTTGTTATGTAGCAAAATGAAATTCTTTTTTGACTTGCCCAGTATCTCGGTCTCATGAATGCGAGACTCGATACCTCTGTTGAATACTCACATCATGCTCTTCATTTTTCCGCTTCGTGAACAACCCTATAACATGTAGTGAGCATAGTACTTGTTCTTCTAGGTATTCATTGTTCATTAGTCACTTTATTATATCTCCTCGTGAATCCAATATCCTGATACGGGTGGCCTCCTTCTTGATACTCAAGCCAATTCTCAAGACGACATAATTAGTGAGATGTTTTATTCAAGTGACATGCGGCGGAACCATAAACTAGAGGTTTGTGTTGTGCATGGAATTTTTAGGCATAATTTATTATGCATGGGTTTTTTTGCATAACTTCTTAAGCATTTATTTCATAAGAAGCGTAACTCAGAATGCATTGATTTTTAAACAAGCATAAACATAGTTTTGATGTACTTACAGCTGTTGGCATTCTCAAAGTACGTCTTCGATACTTCCATCAAGGCTGGTTCTATTGTATCCTTGTAATCCCGAAAGCATTCCATTGTTTCCAGGGAGGTAATTTTCAAACTACCCAAGAAGTAGACGACGAGGTTTTCTTCTTGACTTTATTCTCATCGGTTTTAGGTCTTTTTGCTTCAGCTTCCCTAGCTCACAATCTTTGAAAGGTCTACCTTTGTTTGTCCTATCATTACATCTGTCCTTTCATTGATTCTTCTTACCTTGCTTCTGGTTGGTTCCCATCCTCTTACCCTTGTTTGCTTTTTTCTTTAGTGGCGTATTTCTTGTGACTTTCTTCTTTTCAAAGACTCATTTTGGAACAAATTCTCTTCTAGTTCTTCTTCCTACGATTCATGTAACCAAATGTGTTAGATATAATAATTTATTTTGAAATTAAGTAAATAGTAGTTGATTAAATAGCAAAACAACAACATAATAAATAGTATATAGTTGATTAAAAATAATAAATAGTACATAGTTGATCGTGACATTAAAAAAACTTCAAGCGGTTCATGGATATTCAAATACATAATCTATTTTATAATTTTACGTAACAATGATAGTGAAATGTTTCTCCGTCTCGGCTTCATTGTTTCGGCCCCTGATTCAAATCTCCTTATGCTCTGCAGAATCGAGCGTCTCGATAGCTTGTTGTTGTGACTTTTAACGACTTACTCTTCTTCCATCTCAACAAGTGGGTTGTTGCGGCTTTTGTCATGACCGGCTCTTGGCATTTCAATAACTAGCTGTTGTTGTCCTCCGGACCATATTCTCGTTGTGAAATATGGAGATTAAATGAGGCCCTTGACTACATTCGAATTTTCGGAAGATGTTCACCATCTTCTTCTCCAAAGACTATCTTCTCCTCCGGACCATCATCACCATCTTCTCCCTCCAAGACCATCGTCACCAGCAAGGATTCTTTTCCTGTTAGCCCAATTCTTTCTTGAGTTGTTGCAGTTTGGTGTTGTCTGCACTACGGGCGTGTACTGCTTCCTTGTCGAAGAGATTACTTGACTTTTTCAGGTCCATGAACTTGTAAGGTGGATGGTCCACGACTAGTAGTTTGGTCTTGGCTATCAAGTCGATAACTTAGGCAATGATTCTTGTGTAG
>JAJJWW010009361.1:0-38428 GCA_023531295.1 Papaver armeniacum | reverse complement strand
GTGAAAACTACTTCCCCGTAAATTTGCAATTTGGGGTGTGGATGAGGAATGAATTTAAACCTTCAACAAATGCACCCCGCGTGAGTGCTTGTAGATTCAGAGATCAATTCAGTAAGTCCGGGCCTAAACCAAGAAATGGCCGCTCTGCATTTGTTTACTACAGCGCCAAGGAGATGGGTTGATCTTAGGGAGGCCAAGAAGGTGTGAGATCAGAAGGTGTTGGCTTGCTTATGACTTGTAATGCTGTATGGACGAAAGCAAGCTTACTAAAGGATGCAAGGTGCTCCGAGTGTCTGAATACTTGTTTTTTGTATTAACACTTTGAGCCTCTGCTGCCCTAACTTCATGCGTTGTCCTCCGTTATTCCTTGTTGTTGGAATATATGAGAACCTATTTATACAAGTCATTGAGCCTCATTCACGCTTCTCGTGGAAGTGGAGGTAGTGGAATGATGGAGTAGTGAGTTGTGTGTCGGCAACACACGACTCGGCCTTGCCCACTTTTCCTGTTCATCTCTAACCGTCCATGACTTCCTAACACGTTCTGTGATGGTGCTGCTGCACGCCGCACGCCGTGAAACCGCCGACCAATACCCCAGCATGTATCCCCTGCCTTGTGACATGATTGATGTCCTGAATGTGGATCGTGGATCCACTAAAGATAGCATGTATCGCTGAATTGAATAATCAGCAAGTTATTCAGAAGTCGATACTTGTGAAGTATCGTGGTGTATTTTATGCAGTATCACGACATGGTGTGGTAAAGTGATGGGTAATGACTCTCACTAACCAAATAACTCCCGACTCGTGGTTGTATAACCAAGTCGGTGAAGTCTGGACGTGATGAGATGATGTTTGAGACACTCATCCGCGACCGCTGATGAAATTAGGGTTTTTAAAGAGGTGCCAAGCATCACTCTTCAGCTTGGTCGAAACCAAGCATGGGAAGGATTTTGAGAGGACCGACCATACATGCATGCGGACGATGACTGGTGTAGGTGCCCGTATTCCGTCTCTCATGAAAGCTGCGATCTAGGCCACCCAATTTGACCTGCAAAGAGGAGTGGTCGAGATCGATTTTGCGATAAGAGTTTGATACCGCAAGAAGCCGCACGCCATACTCTTTTCGGCAGTGCTTTCCAAGACGACCTAGCTTGGTCTGGTCTTGGCCTGGTTGGTTTGGCGTGAAGATGGTAGGCTGATGTTCACGCCTATGTCTCACCGTCCCATGAAAACGTGATCTAAGCCACCCAACTCGTCCGGTGAAGTTGAGTGGTCGAGATCGACTTGTAATTTGGGAAGTGTAACCACGCATGTTTGAGCGGGCGTTTTGATTGGCCATGCATGATATGCCTTGGCCGACCGCATGAAGAGGTAGATGGGCCCACGGTGGTCATGCGCTGGTATGACCGACCTCGCTTAATCTAATTCGTGACCCTCCATTCGTGCCGAGAAGATGGACGCGCGTGATGGCTTGAACCCCACTTTGGCTTTCAAAGCCGCGCACCATGCTATTTCAGTGGACGAATCGTGTTGTAACCAACCATGGTTGGTTTTGACCGATTGGTCAAGTGTGTAGGCGGTCACATGGTGATTGTGCCGACATGCTCCGGCCCTTTGAGTCTACATCTACACCCTCCACCTATACCTGCGAAGATGGATGGTTGAGACCGCTTGCGAGCACATGTAATATGCCGCAAACCCTAATTTAGGTTTCCCATCCATAATGCTTGGTATGGACTTAGCTTGGCAAGCGTAAGGCCAATGGCCGACCATGCGGGTCTGCCGTGTGTATTCCATACCGCTTGGGGGTGATGGAATTGATCCGTGGTCATCCAATCATGCTTGTGGAGTTGGATGACCGCGATCGATCATATCCGGCAAGCTAAGGCCGTGGGTATTCCATACCATGCTTAGGGTGATGGAATCGATCCGTGGTCATCCAATCATGCTTGTGGAGTTGGATGACTCGCGATCGTATCATATCCTGAGACCGATACAGCCAAGTCCGGATGCTCAATCGTGCTAGTATAACACACCGAGAGGGGCTCAATCGGCTAGTATAACACACCGAGAGGGGCTCAATCGGCTAGTATAACACACCGAGAGGGCTCCTGGCCAGATAACACACCGAGAATCGACTCAGACGGGTATTTCAGATATGGTTTCATTATAGTGCTTGGAGGTTCGTGTTACTCTATATGAGTAACACTCACCATCATGCCACACCGATAATGAGTACAGTGAAATACAAGGTCGATATGAAATTCACAGTAATGGGACTGCTGTCACAAGTTCCATTCTTGGTGAATCAAGTGAGGGAGTATCCAACACTTATAGATGGCTTTATCTTTTACAAGATGTCAGCGCATGATTTTCTCCTGGCTTTTACAAATATAACCTTAAACGAAAATCCACCATCGGCCAGACATGCAGCAATAAATCAAAAGTGATGAGTTTCTCACCGTGATGTAGCTCGGGGTACATTTATCCAAAATAAACATGTTTCGAATCAAATCAATGAAACAATAAAGACTTTTATCGCAAGAAAACCTCCAAGAAAAAACAAAAGGGAATAGTAGAAAAAAAAAACAAAATTTCTCACCGTGATGTGGCCTGGGTTGGTGATCCAAAAGATAAACTCGTTTTGGAATCAAAGCAATAAAACAATAAAGACTTTTATCTCAAAAAAACATTGGGAATTTGGCCTTATATAAGTGAGCTACTAAACCCTAAAAAATTCGGAAAAATTCTTCTCGAGAAAATAATATAACATTTTGATATTCACATTCATTTTGATATCGCATTCCAATATTTTCTTCCTTGTTATTTTTATTTCCACATTTATTTTGGTATCTCTCAAAATTATATTCCCATTTTTGGAAATAATATAGTATTTGATATTTACATTCGTATTGATATGTATTTTAAAAATTTTCTTCCTTGTTATTTTGATTTCCATATTTATTTTGCATCTCTCAAAATTATATTCCAATTTCTTTTTTTTTCCACATTTATTTTGGTATATCTCAAATTTATATTCTCATTTATTTATTTTATTTTATTTGAGTGCGTTTTTTTTCCTTCTTTGGAATGGTTTTGTAATTTTTTATTTGTATAGGAATTCATTTTATTTTTGTTATTCTTGATAACGTTTTTTTTTTCCTTGGGAAATCATAGTCCTAATGATTTTGAATTATTTTATCAGACAGATTCACTCCATTCACGCTGCAGAATCGCCACAAATCAGGTATTTTCTTTTAATCGCGATCTAATTTTTTTTTAATCAGGTTCATGCTTTTGTTTTTTTAGGTAAATGCAAGTATTTTTCTTTTACCGTAGTTTGAGATGTAATTAGGGGAATTTTATTACAAAAAAATCAGTAAATGGACATTGACATTGATTTATTTTTATTTATTTATATGATTTATTTTTTTAATCATATGATTGATTTATTTTTTTGGATGAAATCATGATGAACATTTTATCTTATTTAATGGTTTTTTTTTTTTAATGTTTAAATTGCTTATATTTTTTATATTATGTTTCTTAGATTAAATAAGATTTAGTAAATTTAGAAATTTATTTTCTAATATGTGATTGGCCAAAAAATATTGCGCGGCCCAAAAGATTCTCTTGGAATTCTGTTGGTCAAATTTAATGGTGGGGCAGAATCAACCAGAAGCCTCGATTAACCACGCCGCCGAAAAAACCCTGCTTTTATATAAAGAATTTTAAGATAATAATTAGGATAAATGCAAAACCCTACCGAAAGAGGGAGGAATTGGTTTAGATTTTATAATTATTTAAGATAATTATAAAGAGGTTAATTATTATTCAAGATACTAATTAAGGATTATGATAAGTATTGTGAGGGAATAACAACCTTTATCATAGATCAAAGTTGTTTCTTGGATTTATGCAGAAGGAAGTTATGAAGATAATTATGAAACCCTAAAGAATAGATCTACACTCCGCCATAAAATAGAGGCCAAATCCTAACCCGAGTGAGTACATTACCACAATCCCTTTCCACACAATACACCTATAAAGAAACCTATCTCCGACTTTAGTATCATAGTGTTTTTGGTGCAAAAATTTCACCATTCAACATCAATCATCAACAATCTTTTGTGGAGTTGAACTCAAGAATTGGAGATCGATCAATCCACATCAATCACAATTTCTTCAACATCTTTGGTGGAATCAAATCAATGATGAAGATTTAATCCATCTATACGTGTCTCGAAGAGTGTTGGGGTGAATATTTTTCCACCAACATTTTTGGCTGACTAAGGAGAATGAATTTTTTCCACATTCAAAAAATCCACACATACACTGCCGATGAGAAAGCCAAAGAAAAAATGTCATCCTGCTCCCACAGGTCGACGTCTTCACTGCTGCTGCAAAGAAGATGCAATTTCCTCGAGGAAGAAATTTTGATCCTTGGTACAAGTCTACGTGTCAACATCACACCTCTGCTGTTGCATATCTCAAAATATGGAGGAGACAAATACCCACTGTTCGGTGATCCAAAATCAAAGCACATCACACATCGGATCAGTATGCTTGTTGGAGACAACTGATCTATCATATATATATTACAGAGAATCTTGAATGAGTTAACTTCCAAGCCAGAAACATCACATAAAGGGGAGGATCTCTAAACTTCATACCTTCGATTTCTCTATAATATTCGTGCTACTATGAATGATTTCAAGTGTGCCTTTTGATGCATTTCATTTGCCCTAGATAATTAAGTGACTTTAGTTTTGGTCTTAATTAAGTTAAGATACTGAATAGTTACATGTACAGCATGAAATTGTTAAAATTGTGCGAGCCATATTTCGTCATTTGATTCAAGTTTTATCTGCAAAATGATACTAAACGCCACCTAGTTAGAATCCGAAGTTGTGACCATGCCAAGCACAATAGGCTAAAGCACCCTTTAGGCTTGTAAATTGACAAAATATGAACATATGTCGATGTTTGGAATACATGTATAAGTCAGTCACACATGCTATACATGCTTAGCAAAACATAATATTATGATCTGCTATAGATTGTCGCCATTCTCATTACTTAAATTAATGCCAAGTTGCTTGAATATACAGTATTTAATGAGCAAGTGTTGTTGTGTTGGAGACGTATCCTGACCAAGGCGTGGATAAATTAATGAATTGGAAAGGCCAGTCCATTAATGTCTTTACAACTCTTACTCACTCTGATCTTAAGAATTTTATTAAAGGGAAAAATGGCAAGGAGATGTCAGATTGCGCAAAAGCATTGAAAGGAGCTACAATTCAAAAACTGTACCAACAAGGGGAACAAGTAGCAGTCCTCCCGACTCGACTTGCTGAAAGGTTTGTGCACTTCGCAAGCCTGTAACGAAGCCCTGGGACGATAGCACCCGTACTATGGCAACAGGCGTAGAAGAAGATTTTTGTAATCATCAGCAACAATTGATGCTAATAATGCCACAGCAAATGGAAAGGGACGCCACCCTATAATGGTTGTTGATGGCCAAATTTCGTTGGTGGAATTGATGTCCATAACCATGTCACCGGAGCACACTGCTTTCTCAATTTACAACGCCTAAAGGGAGGTGTGATGGGCAACCAGGCTGAACACTCTCCAATCTCATGCGTTACAGTGCTGTCAACTAACAACTGTAATGTTACAAGAAAATACAGCGTAAGTTGTATCAAGCTGGTGGCGAAACAGGAGAATCAATAAAGAATATGGAGCTCAATGACGGAAGCATATTGCTGCAGTAAAGAAACGAATTCTTTCGTAAGCTAGAGGAAGACATTAACATTGGTCAAAGTCGTATCGACAGACTCACCATGTTGACTGTCTTGCTACCATAAGCACAACAACAACGAACTGGCGTGAAGGAATTCTGATATTTTAACACAAGCAAATGGCAGAAAGGAGATGACTGTGTTTGACACTAAGAGGCATGACAGACCTTAAAGAAGCTGTACGTTGGAGCAAAAATGAAGATGACAAAGGCTTCACTAAGGCCTGGCTATGACGAAGAACCAAAAATGGAAGTAAAGTTTATGGGAGCTGGTGTACTAAAACCTAAAAGTAACGAAGAAAAAGAAAGCAACAGCTTACATGAAGACCGTGGACGAACAAAAAAGAAATCCATCAGCAGAAGGCAAAAAAAAAACAAAAAAAAAAAGCCGGAGTTTTTCACCGAGCAAGATTCAAATTTCAAGGAAGTCTAACACCTACAAATTATGGAGGTTACTGCTCTAATTAAATCTGAGAGAGACGAAACACAAGACATGCTACATGTGGGAAATTTCCTTTAACCAAGTTACGATGGATCCCAAGCATAAACTGCCTTTACTTGGTCCTACCATGACAAAGGCTAAACAAAGAGCCTGTACAAGGACCCAATAAACAAGGTGTTTATACATGGGTCCTTTCAAGAACTGAGTTTTAAATCATAAGCACCGCCGACCTTCACTATGTTAGAGCACATGATGCATGGATGGATAGACTTCAAGCATGAACGGCCCGTATGATCTTATTATTTGGAGGAACCTGCTTGCCCATAAAAAAAAACATGTGTTTGGGGGCGTATTCCGAGCTCCAGCACTGAAAACTCAGAAACGGATATGCAAATGCCCTTGCATACCTTTATGCACCTAACTACGTCTTGGAGCTCCATGATCCATAGATATCTAAGAAGCTAAGTAAAAGGAGCGGAAGAATAAATCTTTTATAAGGAATGTGAAGTATGAGCAAAGGGGAGCAGCCACTTGTTCCTCTTGCGAAAGGAAACAAATGAAAATCGTGTAGACTTCACGGAAATGTTCCGCCAAGACGTTAGTGAGGTTTGAAAAATTGATGCTAGCCTCGTAATTGCAGCATACAAGAATGCTTTGCCTTATGGAAAATTTGGGGAATCCCTAAATGTCCAACCAGTCAGAATCTTCCGGGAGTTGTACGATAAAGCCGATAGGTACGGGAGAGTCGAGAAACGAAAGGGTCAGGAGCCGTAGGACATGCCAAAACAAATCAGGACTTTGAGGGCAATTCCACACAGAAAAATCATGCTGAAGCCAAAAGCTGGAGACGATGAAAATACCTGATCATATGGCCATAAAAGTCCTAGCAAGTGAGGATATGATATAGTAGATCCATTTCCCGCATCACCCGGGGCGTCTTTTGCTATTTTGAAATATCTCTACTGATAATGGGGGCGGCTAAAGTGTCGCCTAACACACGATGAAAACCAACATGTTTAAGTCGAAAAATATGAGACATGCTTTTTAATATCATTGCAAGTAATTGGGGCGACTAAAGTTGAAGGAACCGACGCGGGAGGAAAAAAGATGCAACGTTTTCTCATAAAAAGAAAGGCGGAAACTAATAAGTGTTTGATAAAAGATGGAGCTAGCGAAATAAACCAGTTCTGGGGAGAGGAACATTAAGGGTGGTATGGGAATCATTTTTGAGGCAGAAATATGGCACAAAGACTTTTATTTCAAGGATATTTCATTTTATAACACAAAGGAATATACAAAGAAGTGCGTGGCATGTCGGTTACATGCTCCTTCTCTAGAGAACCTAACAAACGAGCTATTTCTACAACAAATACGTACAACGAAAGTTTGTGTACCCAAGTATGGGATCTAACGGCAATCAATGTGCGTAGGAGAGTACGACAACATATGGGCCAGATACGATATCAACCTACATTCGAGTGAGGTATGTTCTCGAAAGTCAAAGTTGGAATATTAATTTAATCAAGATACCGAATTTTCACATGAACGGGAAAAGAATCTTAATTGTTTTTCTATTAAAGAGATAAACTAGTTTAATAAATTGGAGAATTTTTTTATCAAAGAGAAAAACCAAGGAAACGAAGTGTCAAGCGAAATCAAATAGTTAAAATAATATCCTACAAAAAAATAGAGGTAAGAAAACGGAAGTTTTAGCAAAGAGAAGGAAGGAAGACGAATGGTATGTCCTTGTATATTAGACATGCTCAAGACCTCAGTGCAAGAAACAAACTCCAATAATTGGTGTTTCATTGGGAATTAAAGTCTCAAATTACAAGGATTAAATTTAGGGAGTCAAAGCATGACGTCTTATAGTGGTTCTTGTTGCCGTCCAAGAAAACATAAAAACCAAAAATGCTACCTGCTAATTTTGTAATCACGTATTTGATTATGGGAAGTCGGTATTTTACACAATGCGAGCATCATCGTCATAGGACGATCTTCACCAAACTAAAAGCGTTGCGTATAGAGAGACTTCGAGTTACAATTATTCAAGGATTCATGCAAAATGGCAAGTGAGTCTACATATTCTCTTAAACTAGAAGTTAGAATATACACACGTGCTACTATGTCAATGAATGTGTTTTCAAATTATACATGTACTCACAAAGTATTATAGTAAGGGCCAGACGAGTTAGTTTGATGGGAAGAAGTTAATGATTCCACTATGACACGTGGCTCTAGACATACAAACGTCATTCCACAAAATATTTTGGGGAAAATTTTGGTCTCTCACGTACAAGGGACGTGGACACTGCTAAAAGACGTGCATGATATTTCATACGTGAATATTAAAGCAAGACAGCCATGGTCATACCTTGTGTAGCTGAAAGCTAGTATTATATTTTCTTAATCCATCAACAAGTTGAGAATTAAGAGGGCAATGTTTGTACCATAATAAAAGGGTACACGAATATTGGCTTATTATTGAAGCCCATTTTTATTCATTATAGAAGCATAACAGGCTTATTTGGAAGCCTAGTTGGTTTAGTATTGAAGCCCACTTTGTTTATTAAGGAAACATAACTGGCTTATTTTGGAAGCCCAATTGACTTATTATTGAAGCTCATTTTGTTTATTAAAGATACATAACTGGCTTATTTTGGAAGCCCGGTTGGCTTATTATTGAAGCTCATTTTGTTTATTGTGGAAACATAACTGGCTTATTTTGGAAGCCCAGTTGGCTTATTATGGAAGCCCAATTTGTTTATTGTGGAAACATAACTGGCTTATTTTGGAAGCCCAGTTGGCTTATTATGGAAGCCCAATTTGTTTATTACAGAAACATAACTGGTTTATTTTGGAAGCTAAAAGACCCATGAGTTGGCTCTTAGAACCCATGGATGTTCCACCAACCCAAATTATCCTCTTTCGGGAAAGGGGTTTTAATTTGGACAACTGTCATGAGACTAGGATATTAAAAATGAATATTGGTCTTTGGAATTATCTAAGATAATTATGGTTATATTAAATCCTAACAAAAAGAGGATAAAATCACCATGTGTTAATTATCTTGGGTAGTTATAGTTAATATCTAAGATAATTATAGAAGTCCTAGCAGAAAGAGGATAATTATCTTTGGTTTTAATTATCATTTAAGATAATAATTAGGATATATGCAAAACCCTAATGAAAGAGAGAGGAATTGGGGTGAATATTTTTGCACCAACACCGCCTAATCATTAAGAGATTTTATACACGGTTTCTACGTAGTCGGGGAACAACGAGCAAACGTGACGTCTGAAAGCGTTAGGTTCTATACTAGCATGCAATAAGTCTGGAGCCGCCCAATCATTTTGATTCTACGTAGAGGTGATGATGAAATGTGTGAAGCATCGAAAGCTCAGGCTAAGAGGCATTTCGAGAAACATGTTCATCATAGCTACGAGAGGAATGCTCGCTCGATCGATATCGTGAAATGGTTCATGATCATAAAATATGAATTGTCACTTACATTCCCCGAAGTCGGGCCAAACATGCGATATCATGATTTTATAATTTATCCCTTTTATTTAAATTCCACCATCAACATTAAGTCCCATGCTTAGTGAGGGACAATCATTTTCATGATAGCACCGGATGGTGATTTTCCGATGAAGCGAGATAAGTAGTTGAACTTAGTCGTAAAAGGCATTTCCGGAATCCCAGATTTGCTTCAATGATGTCATGTACAAGCAAATGCACGGATAAGGACTCAAACTGTTATGATAGAGTGTCATCCCGTGAGCACGAGAGAGATGAGGCACTTCTTGATTCGGTCGGTCGGACGCCCAGTTTTGGTCGGTTTAGCGTTTATGGGCCCGGGCCTAAAAATGGAAATCCTTGCTTTAGGAACAGATGTTCGTTCGTTCGTTAGTTTAAGAAATAAACAATGACCCCTAGCATAAGATATATATATATATATATATATATATATATATATATATATATATATAAGTTGAATTATGTTTGGAAGGCACATTCGGGGGTATATGTATGCTCAATACCACGGCTTCCAAATACTTATATAAACTACTACGAGCTTTCCAATATATCGGAATGGGGTATTATCTAATTAGCGAATTCGAATGTGTCCCAAAGAATCTGTTGCACGTATCTCGCAGTTCAATGGCCCATATAAATCATGAAAGTATTGTATTTTACCATTCCATTTCTGTCTCTTCAAATATTGGGCAAGTATCTCGCAATAGATCCTTCAAACCATAGTTCCTTTGGTGCAAATTATACTGCGATGTAGGTGCTTTCACCCATCAAGTTCATTAAACGTAAGCTAAATTTCATCCCTACTGCGACCGCAACTCTAATTTCAGATTATTTTGTATGTTTTCCTAGCTTTTGCTTTTTATTTGGATTGTGTCTAGGGTTTTGGGTTTTCGGCACTGGTAAAATCTTTTCCTTAAACTTATTTTAACACTCGCCAAATATCTGAATCCATGGATTTTTCATGGTTATTTCAATTCTGGAAGTAATAAAATACTAGTTATTTCGTTGTTTTATACTTATTTGTGTGTTTATTTTAGAATTGGAGAAACAATTACATGGGTTTTTCATGGTTATTTCAATTACGTAAATAATAAATTACTAATTATTTCTTTGTTTTACACTTTTTTATGTGTTTGTCGTTGAATTTACTTTGTTTTGTCTAGACCATGGTTTAGTCCATCATCTTCAAAAAAGAAAACTGTTTATCCTTTCTGAGATAATGACCCTATAAAACCATACATCTTAAATACTGATTTTATTCCTTGACATTTAACCCCGTTTAATCCTTTGCAAAATTAAGTATGTATAGTTCTCAAAACAAACCCACCTAAACTTTTGACCGGATTGAGAGTGAATGTTATATCGTGTAGAGAATGAATTGATATAATGGTAAATTGATTGCTTATCCGTGGTGTTAGGAAAAGATGTCTGCTACTACAATGGGAGGTGCGAAGAGAATCGACATCCAAGATGATGTCGTCCAAAGAATCGTTAGAGACAATCACGATCGGAACTGAACCATTGTAAGTTTGTTTTATTAGTTTTAGTCTTTTAGTTCATTAATATTTGGGTTTTATAACTAGACTAGCGTTGAAATTTTGAGATGGTTTGAGAATAGCAGTGTCAAAGAATCCTCCGCCCTTTCAAAATATTGTAGTTGTTGCATATCCTCGGAAGAAACCGACTTGAAGCATCTCATGTGTATATCAAGTTTGTTCACTACAAAATATCGGGACAACTACCCGAAAGTAACAAATCACTCGGGCATGCTACTAATGTCCACCATCATGGGTCGTTTGAGCGATAAGGCTTACGCAGATTTGCTTCAACGGCGGTTGGCCACTTTCTCGATATGCCATACCAAAAACAAAGGTGCAATTTTGCATTATCTACTATCAAAGAGAAATTGTGAGACAAGATGATGGTGATCCATTTTGTATGAACTTTGGGTTTGGAGGCCATATCTTGAGGTTTGGGATGAAAGAATTCACACTTGCTACAAGTCTTAATTTCAAGTTGACAGCGGCAGGAAAGGAAGATGTAATTAACCCACTCCCAAAATCTATCGTGGATTCTCCAATCATGAAAACTCATTTCACTGGGAAAAAATGTAATAATGGTGAAGCCCCGCGCTTCAAACGGGATATTTGACCACCGCACTTACGATGAGAACGCTAAGTTGGCACTTCTCGTTTTTGTGCACGTTTTGCTTTTGGGCTTCCGGATAGAGATGCAATAAACGCGTATATTGCCATTTGGTGGATAACTTGGATACCTTCAACAAGTTCCCATGGGGCCATGTTACTCAAAAGAACCATCCACCACTTTTAATCGGCTCGATGGTGAAGGATGGAAAGAAAACTAAGAAAGCGATTTGTCGAGAAAGACAAGGAACCAAAGAAAAGTGGTGGGTTGGGCTTTCTCACTACAGAGTTGTTTGGACTGTCACATGCTCACGACGGTAAGTTGACAATAGTTCATACATTTTTAAAGTGGACTTATTCATCTTGTATTCTTTGGAAATTTATTTGTAAACATTCTAGTTCTTACTATTGCCGCTATTTCGGGATTGGGCATTGGCAAGCATTCCCGCAATTAGGGTTTATGTGGACGGGTTGTGTTGAAACATACAATCGATCGATGGCCCACCATCATGGAACATGTATCTTGCACCAAAACACCGAAATAAAGTGAACTTGTATCCTTGAGAGAAGGGCTAATTGTGGATTGTGATGAGTACAAGCTGTATAATGGTAACTACCTTAGATTGCTTGGCGTAGTAGATGACAAGGAGGTGTTGGAGGATGCTTTGGAACCATCTGATTTTTCAAAAAAATCTAGTAGGGTATGTGAATCCTCTTGGTCGAATGGCGAAGGAAGTTACAGGAGGTTACACAAGATCACAAGATATTGTGTACGAAGATACGCCGGTCCCGATCCAATGATATGTTAGCTAGTTTTATACGAGAGTATTTGGCTACGGTGAGAGAGAAAGGGGGAGACATCGTGTGATGGAGATAGGGTTGCCGCTACATCGAATTCCACACCGATGGAATCAGTCATTAATACTGAAGCAGTTTTAAAATGAGCTAGATTGGTAAACAAAGAAGAAGAAGAAGAAGATGAAGATGATGATGATGATGGTGGTGGTCTCTATCCAAATGCTGAAGGTGCGTTGCCCATGGGCTCTGGAAAAGATATCTTTGATGTGCCTAGTGAGGAGGATTGTAAAGGGGATAAAACATATAAATCTCCAGTGGATGCGGATGTTGAAATTATGTGGCAGCGTGATTATGAATCAGTCATTAATACTGAAGCAGTTTTAAAAGTGTCAAGTGAGGAGGATCGTAAAGGTGATGAAACATCTAAATCTCCAGGTGGATGAGGATGCAGAAATTCTGTGGCAATGTAATAATGAAGACAAATACCCTGACGTACCCAACTTAAAAAGGCGTAGAATTATAAACGCATGACGTCAGATCTCATCACCGTATGCATGCCTCGTGTACAAAGGATGGCTTAGAAATGACTATCTTTGGGGAGAAGATCGAGGATCCAGATATCTCTAAGAAAAATAAAAGGAATTTGAACGTTTACATATGGAAAAGGCAAGTCTCCATTGCTTATTCACTGTGTTTAATTCGAAAGTCATTGTCTCAAGATCGTCAAAATGCGCAGGGAAAAATGTGGAGCCAAAGGAAAACAAGAAGGCAAATGACCCACGTCCTAAGAATTCTCCTAAGAGGAGTCTAAAGAGGCTGAGATATAGAGTGGTATGAATATGTGACGTTACTAGGAGGAACATTGCAAACACGGTCCCACCACATATGCTCCGGTTCTTGTAAGTAGATTGTTTTATATGATATAGTTTATGTCCATAATATTTTATTTTTTTACTCGTCAAAGATATATCTATTCCATTTTGAAATGTCCACATGTTCTGTCTTGAGGAGAGGCAATGTTTTGAAGTTCTTTATAGAGTCAATGCATATTTTCAGCATTGTTCACCATTAAATGTTCCATTGTGAAATGTCCACATGTTCAGCCTTGAGGAGAGGCTATGTTTTGATGTTTTTTTATAACATGCTAGGTTGATGTTGCTTGTTTTTAAAATGATATCTATCAAGTAATTTTATAAGACTTGGTGGTTGGGATTCCGAATCCCTGGCTCATTCAGAACTGAGAATTGTGGAGGGCTTCGGGATACCAAAAACCTGTTCTCAGTTGATTGATTTGGTCATGGTTTCATATATATTACTCTCTTGATTTAAATCCTATCTGGGGTCTGCGTTTCATATATACTATCACCCAGTTTATGTTCATAATATTTTATTTTTTACTTTTCAACTTATCTATTATGAGACCTCTTGCAGATTGTTAATTGTGTACTGCACTCGATGCGCAAATACCCTGGATTCACGAAGAAAACTCGGTGGACCACCGTTGTCAGTTATTTTGCTTGTAAGTTTTATATGATAACTAATAAATTTATCACATTTAGACAATAAATACACGTGTAGTTATACATGTCTATGATGGCTTGTGATGTGGGGTTTCTCACGCCTTCTGTTAAACATCGTCTTTGAAAAACAACGATGCTTTAGAAATCGAAAACCGAATTCCAAGACCAATGAAAGGAATGCATCTATTACACAAGATTGCACGTCATGGGGGAATATGGCATGGATGGTAAACCATGGTTCGACGTGGATGTTGTTTACGCTCGGTCTTTGGTGAACGGCGATCATTGTGTAGCAATTGAAATCCTCTTGAGAAAACGGAATATTCGTATCTACGATTCCCTTTTACGATCATCACAATCTAGAATATTGCTTGTGTTTGATTATCTAATAGTTATATTGGAATACGGTCAAATAGGATGATGTAGTGTTTACAAACCACAATCGCTTTTAATATCTCCTTCACGACCGGGTATTACGTCTTTTACACTTTAGAATATGGTGTACAAACAATTGATCACGTGAAATGTGGTGCATAATACAAATTTGACCTGATAGAATTTTGTGTATAGTAACTTGAATTAACATGTATAATAACATAGATTCACCTGATTCATGTAATAAGCATAAGCGAGATGATGTAATCAACATCCTCATATTTTGTACTTAAGTTTCTCTGGTTGTTCCAAATCTATTTCATTCACTGTTGATTTCATCATCATCATCATCACATTTTTTCTGTTCAAGTCCTAATCCTTATCAACTTATTCATCTGCCATTGGGTCTTGTATTTTGATAGTTTTGGAGCCTTATCTCTGAACTTTGTTTCAAGTTTTTTTTTTCCTTTTCTTCTCTTGGCTTAATTTTCTCTCACGGAGAATGAATATACTCCCTTTCACTTCTCACACCTATTCGACTATTCCCAAAAGACGCATACAGCGGTTAAATCCAGAGAAAATTGGCTTAACCTACTCTAGATAGTAATAGTAGGGTAATAATAATACCCTACTAAAATGTCGTGTCCTTTCAGACGTACCTCATGACGTAATGGTTATACCCGTTAGATTTTGTTTCCTTTTAAATATGAATCCAGTTGTAGGCTAAATTCGCGACATAATAAGTTATAACCGTTTCTAAGATGAAACCTGCAAATATACGTCACTTGTTGGTACCACAAATTTTCAAATAATGCCTGCTCATTAAGGACGCGACTATTCGCTAACAGGTGTATTGGATGTCTATATAAGCTTTACGCATATCTGCTTGTAGCATTCTAGAAAAAGTATATTCCAAATGCTTGTAATTTATTTATTTTTGATCATCTTTCATCAGTAATAGCGATGGATATGTTGCCGGAATTAATAACTACCGAGATACTACAGCGCCTCCAAACTGCAGAAAGCGTTTTAGCAAGCAAATGTGTATGCAAAGAGTGGAATACTGTCCTTGGGGACAAAAGAATTGGACTCCTTTTAGGTGTCGCACAAAGAATGGGGAATGATACTCAACTCTTCTATACGAACAAATTAACGAGGAAGATTTACACCCGATCCTAACACCAACAATAACAGGGCCCGTTTGACGGAACCTATGATTGGAATAAGTTGCACCCAATAGTTGGATCTTGCAACTGATGCAGGTATGTTTTTATGTTTCACACCACGACATACAAGATTTTGTACATATTATGAATCCGGAATGGGTGAGCACCTCCATCTTCCACAACTATGCATCCCAATTGCACGAGATCAAGGGTGGTGTGCACGATACAACGTAATTGGGGTTTTGGATATCGTGAACGTACCAATGAGTACAAGGTAGTTCGCATTCACATGGATGGTAAATTTCAAGTACACACGCTAGGAGACGAGAGGGGATGGAGGAACATAATAAGGAGATTCCTTATACTTTTCGAGTTCGGTGTGTATGGACATGGTTGTATTTTATGGAAGGATTGTCGTCCACGGATACTTGCATAGTATCTTTCAATTTGGACACCGAAACGTTCCATGAACATTCGTTACCCCGCATCATATTCCCCGGGAGTGAATTTTGGGTAGATTCTTACCCATAACTCGGGATGGTCATGTTCGGAGTTCGCCTTTTTTTACTACATCCATCCGGTGTCCGATGAGCCCGGATAGATTGGACACCCATTTCCAAAAAAAATATTCATATATGGGCGCTTGTCAAAGGGAATGGTATTGGAATCATAAGATGAGCATTTTCTTGGAAGAGGATAGGGATAAATGGTGGCCGCCGTCGTATGAACCGATAGCCTATGGAAATAACAAGGACCTCCTATTTTGGCGAGAATAGGCGTTTGTTGCGTTACAATACACTCACCGGAACTTGGACGGAAACTTGGGAAACTACCGTGGGAAACATGGGTTGCAATTATTCATCACACGAGAGCGTTGTCTCGTTGAAGAATTTTGGTGGACAATAGGAAACGTGTACTCATGATGTCCATGCCACTAACACATTCCTTAGGTTATCTATGTATTTTTATTTTTTTTTCCTGTTGTTTAGTGTCCTTTGCACGATATTTCACGTGATTAATTATTCGTGCACGAATATTTCGTTATTCTTTTTATATGTTGATTTGAATCAAGAAAGATCCAACTTGAACGAGTGGAAGAAATTGCTCTAATTTGTCGAATGCTTTCCAAACTATTATGTATTTAACATTTAGGATTTATCCGAATACAGTGGACCTCAACATTTAAAGCTATGTATATACACTTCGAGAGTAAAATATGAAGAAAGTGTCCAGTTTCTTCTTTGTGGTCCTTAATTAAATATATTTAGAACGGATATAAAAACAATTACAATGGATGCAAACATGATTTTGTGTGGTCAAAAGGACTAAATAATAGTATAGGTTTTAAAGTGAAAACTATCGTGCACTATATTTCACATGATTAGTACTTGTATGCAAAGAGTGGAATTCCTATCTGCAGACAAAAGAATTGGACTCCTTTTCGGTTTCATTCGAAAAGTGAGAGAAGAAAAGTTACACAACTCTTCTACGAGAGAACAAATTGATGAGGAATATTACTACGGTGATGGGAGATTTCTATCGGATGTTATTTGGAAACAATGGTACCTCGAATATTATCCAATCCTATTATGAAAATATGTCACACCCAATAGTTGGATCTTGTAATGGTCTGGTATTGTTGATGGTGGATTTTCAACAAAGGGCAAAACCGTAAAATCACGAGGCATGTTTTTGACACGGCTTTCAGGCATGCAACGATTCATATTTTTGAAGCCATGATGAATATGTTTTCGAAAAGCCTCCACTAGCTGAGCGTTCGATCCCTGGCATTTCGTGGTGACCTCTATGCGGGAATAACGTATTTGGGCGGTTCTCCGTAGATTGAGAGCTTAACGCCTTCGGGACGTCGGTGATACTCACTTGTTCCTGGACTGCAGGAGAGAGACCACCTCCACATAGAAGAATAGTTGGGCGGCGGACGCCTTGGACGTTCGGTGACACTCACCGTTCCACGACTATGTGGAGAGACCGTGTATAGATTCAGGCGGTTCTCCGTAGATTGAGAGCACTAACGCCTTCAGGTCGTAAACAACACCGTAACTCCCTGACTATGCACCATTCAAAATGGATGTGACGCTTTAACTGGTTAATATCTTTTCTGCAATAGATTAATTCTGCCGTGACATTCACCACTGAATTCCCAGAATGATCTACAATTGATCCTATTCCATGGTCGAATCCACGACTTGATCTCATTGAATGGCAATAAACTACTACATTATCTCGTTATTCCGATTTCATGATCGAATCCACAGCTGATCTCATGAAATGGTGATAGATAATTTTAATTACTCTGATTCTATGGTCGAATCCACGATCCCATAGGATGGTAATGCTTGTTTTATTATTCTAAATTCGTAGTCGAATCCACAGTTGATCCTATGAATTAATAATAAACAACTATTCATTTTTATTACTCAGTTTCATGAATTATTCTCCACTGAATTTCATAAATTAGTAATAAATACTCAACAACCGGGCGTCTGGACTACCACTGGGTAAGCCCCACAAAAATGGTGCAAGTGTATTCGACAATGATGCACGACTGAGCACCCGGATGCACGGACGAGCATCCAAAAAATATGAAACAATGAGGAATCCTACACAAAACAGGGAGAAAGCAATAAATATAAATTAAATAATGAGAGGCGCCCAGGGCTGGGCCCACCGACCGGCCGGCCATGCCCTAGTCATGGTCGGTCCCACGCCTCTCCATTATTTTCCTTATTTTTTGTTATTTCATGAACTCATGAAAACTCCTTGATTTTAGCAACTTTCTTTGTTTTTGCAAAACTCATGAATCTTCCATAACTTCATGGATTCATGAAATAATATTATAAAATAAGGAAAGGTGTGTGGGGCCGGGCAACCTAGCCCTACTGCCATGCCCGGCCGTGGTCGATCCCCACACCTCACAATCCTTAGCTTTTTATAATTATTATTCCCTAATCTCACGAAACTCCTTTGTTTCAACAAAAACTCATGGATTTTCCATAACTCCAAGGATTCTCCATAACTTCAAGGATTCATAAAAAATAATATTATAAAATAGGGAAAGGTGTGCGGGACCGGGAAACATAGCCTTCCGACCATGCCCTAGCCGTGGCCGGTCCCACACCTTGCAATCCCTAGTCTTTTATAATTATTATTTTCCTAAATTCATGAAACTCCTTGGTTTGAGCAAAAATCATGATTTCACAAATTTTGCTCAAATCATGAAAAACCAAAAGCCAACGAGTCACACGACCTTCTCACGAAATTTTAAATGTTAAAATACACTTATTTTAATATTTACAAAATATTGATCAATTGAGCATACATGCTCGTTCCAACAAAAATCAAGAATTTCAGTCAAGATGAAACTCTTTTGAAAATTCACAACATTGCTCGAACGCACATCAGAAAATACTGAAACTCTCAATATTGAGACACGGGCACCACGGCAACACGTGCATGCCTTCATGACCGACCCAGTCATCCTTTGGGCTTGCACAAAGCCGGTCCCCACACGTTTTCATAATTCGACCTAATTTGCTCAATTGCTCGTATTGGGCCCAAACTATCTCCAACCAACCTGGGATTGCTCAAACGGCCAACAAGCTGGTCACGTGACCACCAAGAGCCTATACCATGCTCTCTTGGTCGGTCCCCATCTTTCATACCTAGGATTTATCACCTAATGTCAACCCAAGAATATTTCATAAATGATGAAACCAACATTTAATCATCATTCTTTCACCAATCCTCAAACTGAGAACCATGGTGCATGCTCACTGAACACTGGGCACCACATGGACGCCATCATCCCATGTGGTCGGTCCCTCTATCACTCATGACCTATTTTCAGCGATTCATCAACTATGATCTGAAATTAAGGTTTTGGATAAATGCTTCACGAATCATCACTCTGAGCACGATTCAAACACTAATGAATTTATGATGGATTCAGCAACCAACATCTGAAATAATTATATAATATTTGGTATCTTACTAATATTTTAATATTTTATTGGGTCATGTCACCAATAAATGTTTCGTCGAATCGAAGCAATACTTGTTTCGATTTGCTCAAATATTGATCCAGCTATCAATATTTGGTAATTTATCATTAATTTGTCGAATTGAGCAATACTTGCTCAATTGCATGACAAATTATCAACATTTAGTAATTTGCCGAATTGAGTGATACTTGCTCAATTGTACGTCAAATCATCAACATTCATTATTTTGTCGAATTGAGCAATACTTGCTCAATTGCTCGTCAAATTCTCGATATTCCGATAATTAAATCGAATTGAGCAATACTTGCTCGGTTGCTCGAATATTGATCCAACTATCAATATTCAATAATTTATCGATATTTAAATCGAATCGAGCAATACTTGCTCGATTTAACGAATAATCCACATATATTCAAGAACTCATCGATATTCAACAACTCGTCAATTTACAATATTTGCTCGGATGAGCAACATTAACATTCATTAATCGCCGAGCATTTGTCAAACATGCTCGATTCAACAAAACCTAGACTCATTGTCTAATCACCAACAACCCGACAAACTAAATACACGTCACATCATGCTACTCCACGATTCGTAAGACATCTATCACGTCAAATTGGGGGATAACAACTAGGGTTTTGGTCTGGCGGCCTACAGCACGTGGATTTCATCCACGACGAGAAATGTGTGTAAGTTGTGTAAATGGTTGAAAGAGTTAGCAAAGTAGTGGGTGCACGATCCGTCAAGTCTCCACACGACATGGAAATGACTTTACCACAATCTTCCACTTTCCCACTCTTCCGCTCATGAAACCGTCACACTTACAGGGATGAAGGTGTTCACAACTATGAAAATATAAATAAGTCTCGAATCCATGATTGAGGACAACGAATGATCACTAGCTATCATCAATCGTCCACAAAGAATTTCTCGAGTAACTACTCTCAAGAATTCATCAATCTATCGAACTTATTCGAACTCAACAATTCACCAATTATTGCAAAACCTTCAATACATCCACAATTCTTGATCATCATTGATTCCACACAATTCTCGGCTTCCCTCCTGCGGATCAACCCATCTCCCTCCTTGCGGGCTGAATTGACTGGAACGGCCATTGACTTGGTTTAGGACGGAGTCCTACAGTTGATCTTTCGAATCTAAGCACTCCCTTTGCGGTGCATCCGTGAGGTTGAGAAGTTTGCTCGGTTCGAGGAGTCTAGACACGCTCGTCTCTTTATTTCCCTAAAAACCAACGAACCGTTTTCCCCATCCACAGATTGGCGACCACGGTGGGAGATTAATCTCTCGGTTGCAATATCTCATTTTCACAAAATGGTTGATCTTAGGTCGGGTTGGAGTTACCAATCCTAACCCAAACAATGCTAGCACTAGCAAAGCTGGTGGTACTCCGTAAAACCGTTCTGCCCAATAGTGGTGGTGACGCTACTCCTCCTCACACTAATGTCGAAAATCGGGAGATATATCAGCATTTTTGTCATCCTGCGAATTACAAGTTAAATAAGAAACAGAGGCAACAATATTGTTATTAAAAGAGTAAATATTTCTTAGATACCTTGTTATTCGCAGTCTTTCTCTTAGAAGCAAAGGATTTGGTTTGCGAGCCCATGGGAATGTTAGGGTTTGCAACGGTGAACTTGGTGTTAGATTTTTCTTGCTAAAATAAAAATGGCGGAAAGTCATTAAAAAGGAGCGAGATCGAGAATAAAACAACTTTATCGGGAAAGATCAATCACAAAATGATCAAATTCAAAGAAAATTCACAAACCTTGATGCCATAGAAACAAGAAGAGAAGAATGATGGTGGAGAAATGATAAAGGAGGTGATGAAGAGAAAGAGTAGAAAAAGTTGCGGAGACAATGAAGAAGATGAAGTAAAAGAAAAGAGAAATTGGATAATGAATTCTCCTTTAAATAGACAGGAAAAGAGTAACCTGATAGCATTAAAAGTACCTCATAAAAAGGGTAATTTTAGACACGTGTAAACGGTCATTCCTAAATTCACGGAACCTTGCCGACAAAAATTTGGTGGAAAATAAACGATCGCCGCATTTCAAAATATTGGTTCTCATGACATTCTCTCCTTCGCAGAAGACATGAGAAGAGGTAAGATGTAGGATCGAATATCGCAAACATCAATATCTCGCGAGATTAATAACGATGATGTTGCGAAGGTGTCGCAAGGAAGTATAATTAATGACGCAATGGATGACGAAAACTTAACATGAGAAAAGTGTGAAGATTTGGCGAGATTTAGGAGTGTTGCGAAGACGAACATTCATACACTTGTGATACTTCGCGAGTCATTCCCGAAAATAAAGGATAGCTTAGCTGTCATCCACTATGTAATACCCTATATAAAGGGTTGAGTAAGTCTCGTTGGAGGAGAGTTCTTTTTGAATTGTTAAGCAAGTCATTAGGAGAGAGAAAATTTAGAGTGATTATAATTTCTTTAGATCTATTCTATCTTCCTTTGTAAAACATTTCAAGAAAACAATCAATAAAATCTATAGTTATTCATCTTCAAATGGATTAGTTGAGTAAATTTTAGTGAGGGGTGTAGTGTGGGATTTCTGCAACTACAAGTCCAGTTGTCCTTCCTGGAGATTTCGGAGGGTGACACGTCAAAGAGGCATTCTTATGTTGTTGTGCCTCGGCTTTTCTCTTGCTCCCTTCAAAGAACATTCATGGAAGCTTCAACGTTGTACCGCTTGTTGATTAGGCGTCTAGTAGTATTGCTTCGAGTGTCTTTCAATTCCCTCTACTTTGACGCTTTAGTTCTTTCCGGCAAGGCGGGAGCGAGAGTTGATGATCGCTTGGCCGCTTCATGAAGTTCGAGAAAATCTGAAACGAAGATTTTCCAAAGAAAGCTCCTGGACCGGGATCATCCCATTGATGCATAAGTCCACCAAAGTTGTTGTTTAGTAACATTGGGATCATGGCAATCCAAGGCTTGGACCCCGAACCTCTTCACGTAATCATTCGGATTTTCAAAGCATTCTTCCGAGCCATCCTTCCTAAGTCGGAAATAGTAACTTTCTCGAAACAAAGAAGTACTTCATGTAGAAAGCATTAATCATTTCTCCCAATTAGCTATGCTTCTTGGTGCGATGTTGTTGTACCAAGTATATGCTCGACCCGTCGGTGATTTTGAAAACTCCTTCAAACGGACGACATGGTTATGTTCATGCTCTCCTAATGCTTCCAGAATCGAGAAACATGTTCTCGAGCATTCCCCTTCCATTGTAGAGTGTGAAAGTTGGAGAAATGTAACCCTTTGGAAGAGGGATTCTTTGCGTGGCGACGGGATATGGAGGTCATGACGATGGACTGATGGTGTATGGACTTTTCCCAGACTCTCCATAAAACGTTCCGCATCTTCACGAGTGATGAAACTAGCAGGTTCGGCATTCTGGCAGCTTTGCTGGTTTTCGTCATCGTCGGGGACATGAATAACTTCGGATCCGAGTGGAGATGTTTCCTTGTCTTTCCTTTCTCCGAAGTTTTGTCGACATCTTGTCAATGAGAGTTTTGAGATGGTTACATAATTCCTTCTTAGTAGCAGCCATATCAGTTTGATTTTTAGCGAGCACTTCCTGAATCTTCATGAGATCAGCGATGGTGGGTGGATTTTCTCTGAGTTCCTCAGGATGTCGACCGAAGAGAGGATGAAAATTTTCTTGGTATGTAAATCATCAGCTAGACAACTCGGCCGACAAGGCCTTAATGCCAAAAGAAATACTTTATCCTCTTTATTTTGTACCAACTATGAGTAGTGCAACTGATTTTAGGTAAACTAAATATTGGAATCCAAAAGAGTGGAGATAAATAGCGTAATTCAAGAGATGCAATTGAAAATACGTGTAATAACAAGACTGGAAAAGACCCAAAACGCAAACATTGATCTATCGATCTCTCCCAATCGGCTTAGAGCAAGAGTTATTTGGAGTAGTAACTAATATGCAGTGAATTAATAAAAGGACACACCTACGGAAGTATTTGTTGGAAAAAACTGGGTTGCAATAGAAGATGAAATAACACAGGAAGAGATTGTTGTACTCCAAACTTTCAAGGCTCATAAAATTTCTTTTAGACAATTATTTCTACCCTCTCAATAAATTGGCGATTACAATTATGTGAAATAATGCCTTGGATACAATGAAAGCTCCTACAACATAAATTGAATTCAAGGTTTGTACCCTTGATCCAATCAAGAACACATGTAAACAAAATTTACGATGATGCTTTTAGAAAGAGAGAAAACAAAAGGTTTTTTTCGATATATCTTAAACGAGTTTTGGGAGATGCTTTTATTTATAGAGGTTTTCGCATCTCGTTAGAATAGACATCTTTTTCACCAACAAGTTTCTCTTCACGAAACGATGAGTCTCTTCATCATCAGACATCAATGATGTCTGTTGGATTTGAAGATTCTGGCTACGCCCCCCAGGACCCCCTTAGATAGCGCAGTTGAAAATATTCCAACAGTATTTAGTACCCAAACCCTCCTATCTCATTCGAAAAATGAAGTAGTTGTCAAATGTATTCCCTATAAAGCAAATAAACTATCGTTTGCTTCTAGGAGGCACTGTGAATGCTTGTCGAGTGTGTTATATTCCTACTCCACGTATTAGCGAAAACGATATTTCACCTTCTCTCAATTCTATTTTGAATGTGAGTGTGTGAGTGGGTTCCTCCCGATGATAATAATGCTATAAAGATCCATGCTGATGGAGCTTTCAATGTTTTTTGTTTTTTTTCCTTTTTTTCTTTGCGTGGCTGCCACCGCTAGAAACCAATTCTCTAGATTCGAAGGATGATATCATGTACTGAGACATTCAGATACCTTTTCGGCTTCTCCCAATCGAAGCCGAAGCCAAAGCTTGTATTCTAGCTATCCAGTTGGGTATGCAAAAGAAGTTGGTTCATACTATTGTAGGAGTTGCGGAGTTCGTACCAAGAACTCTTCTAAATCTCGTGGAGAATAAGACCCAAAATATTGTAGGTTAAAGAGCTCATGAAGAAAATCGCTATAATGGCAGGGACGGTATTAGGGGTGGCTTACCCAGGCCGAAGCCCACCCCAAAATTTCTAAAAAGATGTTTTGTTAGTGTAATTTTTAACATTTATAAAATTTAGCCCAGGTGTAAATTTTAATTAGCCCATTAATTGTTAAGATATGATTCTCAAGGAAGAAATCGAAGATTTTAGAACCTTTGGTCCCGCATGGAATAATTTTTGAATAACATCTCAACCGCTCAAAGACTATAGGGAAAAACAAGTATTCATGATGTTTCTTAAAATCATGTATTGAATGGGCTCACATTACGTGTCGGTTTGATAAAATAAAGCTGTTTGTCAAATGGGGTGTCTTGTCCTTAACTAAATAAGCGTTTGTCCACCTTCAAAAAAGAAAAAAAGCAAGTGTTTGTCCAAAATTCATTTTTCTTCTATGAAGTGACTACAATTTTATGTATATCTATGTATAATCTAAAAATACAGTGTATTCATGAGACAAAAACACAATATGTCATGACTTATTATGCGTATATGTACAAACTCCAAATATTTTTGCATCCCTATAATAACCTTTAAAACTAGAAAAAAATTGGGCGGCCTTCGGCCGCTAAATAAATCAAGATTATTATTTTCGATACGCAAATTATTCCTCCCTAATATTAGTTACAAGGTGAAAAAATTTGATTCAAATCTTTATGCTCCAAGGAAAAGAGATCGTGTGGCATACCGATACTCAGCTTTAAATATATTACCGCATGAGTTGTCATTCTTGCAGTTGAGAGTTCGAGAAAAAAAAAAATAGCCCATCCAAACATAAATTCCTGGTTCCGTCGCTGTATAATGGGATTTTCATTTGTCAAGAAGTCTGGTGATACTACCACTCACAACTTGGCCAGTTTCGCTAAAATCAACTAGGTGTCGAACCGGTGGTTACTATCCCCTTTTTCGTGTGTAGCTCATCTTCTTGCTGAGAGCTTCTCGTCTTAGTTTTATTCTTTGGTCGTAATGTATAACATATGCTGACATTGTATGCAAATGTTATACACTATTTTAATTTGAGTGTATATTACTAACGCAGTTTTGTTATTTGTCACCAATTTATCAGCATTGATAAGAAATTATATTCATAATTTATAGGAGTACATTTTAGTGGAAAATTTCATTGATTTCATAATGTGTCTGCGTCCTAATTTTTTGAGAGTTTATTTGTGTCCGCGTCGGTGCAACCCAGATTTCAAGTCATCTACCATTAATCCTAAGTTCGTAGTGATACAATCATACAAATCAACCGTGAATCCAAAAGGTTATTCTCATGCGACACCTAATAAGCCTCGTTTGATTGGGGCCATACATTTTAATTGGGGCCATAACTTTTTACTTGCACTCCAATTTTTTGAAGGGCGTATTAATCCGATATTGAAAAGATTGTTTTACCCTTTACTAAACACAAATCTTAAAAATCAGTTAACTCTAATTAAAAGCATTAATTAGGCCCCAATCTCATATACCCTAAATCTAAACCAAAAGAGAAATTCAGTTTCTCATTTTTTCTTTTCATCTTCCTCTCCTCCCCTTTCTCTTCTCCACCACCACCATTAACGACTCCACCTCGATTTTTTTTTCTTCAACCGATTCATCGTTTAATCGTCGATGTTAGAAGTGAATCGACGATTAACTTCTTCTACAAACATGGCTCGTACAAAGCAGACCGCTCGAAAAGCACTTCAATTCCCTAATCTCGTTGACACCGTCAAAGGCAAGGTTGTCGAGGGACGAACTCCCAAACCCAAAAAATCGAAACCCAAAAAAGATATGGCTCCAATTAGAAGGTATGTGAACTTAAACCCACCTTCTATTCGATTTGTTGTTGTGTTTTGATTGTGAAATTGAGTCTGAAAACTGAAATTTAGCGGTTTCAGTTAAAGGGTCGTTACTATCGAAATGGAAACCCCTAACGACTTTTCATTTGCATGCGCATTATATGAAAAATCGTTAGTGTATTAGGTTGAAGATGACGACCCTAATTCTGCTCCTTCTACAATTTTTTCCCTAGAATAGAGTCGTTAATGTTTTAGGTTGCAGATGACGAGTCTCTTTTGTTAAGGCCCTTTTTTATTTCTTAACGACTTATATGGAACTCGAACAGCCTTGTTCCAAAAATGATAGTGTCGTCATCTCAGGTCCCATAGAGTCGTCACTTATCTATATGCCCTAGAGTCGTCAACCCAAATCGTAGGATCGTTATTGACCTTTTGACGACCCTTTGTTATTTGGAAGGGTCGTCATCATATAACTTTGTGTCGTCACATGATATACAAGGGTCGTTTGTTTTGTATATCATTTGAGTGACGACTCTTGATCTGATAACCATAAATTTGATGTCTTATTGGGTTTTTTTGTTTTTTTGTTTTGAATATAGTACCAAGAAAACCAAAGACAAGGTTTCAATGACGATAACTCCTCCTTCCAAAGCTCCCCGCCACGATAAATACTTACTTGTCGGTCCATTACGCGGTAAAAAGCCGAGTGAGGTATCATTTTCTATAACCGAACCAAGAGACAAAGGTAATGAGTTGTCAGATTCATCAGAATCAGACTCTCCTGTTATTTCCGCTAGTAGTAGTGGTGAAGAAGAAGAAATCCAAGAAGAGGAGATACAAGAAGGTGAGATACAAGAAGATCCTCCCGTACGAGGTGAGGAAGAAGAAGAGGAAGAAGAAGACAGTGATAAGGATGATGACAATAATGGTAATGGTGATGATTCAGATGATGGTAATGGTGGTGATGATGAGCAGGAAGGGGATGAAGGTAATAATGGTGGTCATGAGGAGGAGGAAGAGGATGAAGGGGATGATGCTGCTGGTAAGGATGATGAAGAGGATGATGGTAAACAAGATGTAGAACATGAAGAACGGAATGCAAAGCCGAAGCGGTTAAGAGGGTTAAGAAGGATGGAACCGATATTGCACCCAGCCGCGAGACGCGTTCCCGCTACTCATTTGATGTTGTCCCCTCTTCAAGTGGTAAACCTAGAGGAGAACCTAGAGATGGGGGCAAAGTTCTATTTGGATATTCTGGATCGTGGGCTCATACCATCTATGACACAATCGTAAGAATCCCAACTTTGCTTGCTATTTGATTAGTTGGTTGATATTAACTTTATAATATCTTTTTAATATTTATTTGTTTATATTTTGTAGGATCATAAGAATACCGCACGTCTTTTCAGGCACCAATCTTCTTTTAAGAAAATGGATTTGTGGCCGCTAAAAGATGATTGTGCAAGAGTTAGAGAATATGTTGAAAACTCCTATTTGTACCAGGCCGTTGTGAACTCTGTGATTGCGTATGACAAGGTTGCAATATCTAGTTTCTGTGAAAGGTATTACGATGAAGTCGACATATTCCAACTTCCTTTTGGCGAGATGGCATTGACTCCTGATGATGCAGAACAGATATTAGGGGTACAGGTCGAAGGTAAATCAACCAAAGGACAAGTTCAAGAGAAGGCCTAGTTGGGATGAAATTTATACATGGACCTAGAACTTGTTTGGCCGGGATAAAGAGAAGACTCGATGGGATTTTCGTGCGGAACTAAGTACCCGAAGAAAATATTCAAACTTGTGGAGATTAGGCGAGATGTTTGTGAAGTACAGAATGAAGGAAAAGATGAAGGTATCTCGATGTGGAATGTCGTTATGCGGCGGCTGCGTATTTGTTGTACGTCCTTGCATCGGTTGTATTTCCCGACAAAGAAAGGGTAACGGTGGTCAGCGCCAACCTTTTTCATCTTTTGGACCCCTTAGAAGATGTGAACAAGTACTCTTGGGGACTGCCATAGTTGCACATCCGAATGGTCGACTTTCCCTGGATCTCGCGAACGAACTTCTCAAATTAATGGGAATTTGGCTCTAATCCAGGTATTTGGATTGATGAAAGTTGTCTTCTTTTAGTATGTTTTTTTCCTTTGATTTTTTTTTTATGTTTATTTGATTGTTTTAAAAATTTGAACTTTGGTTGTTATAGGTGTGGATTTATGATCATTTCCCGTCACTTTTCAAAGATAATGAAGATGTGAAACTCAACCCAAAGATGGAGCCAAGGTAGTCCAACAGGAACCCGTTGGTTGTACTCCGGTTCTCGGGATAGGGAACAAACTGATGCGTTGATAGAAATGCGTCAAAAACTTGACAACATCACGGCGAAAGAGGTAATCTTTTCTCCGTACAAGGATGATAGAGTTGGCGCAATGGAAGATGTCGTGTATTACCATGGCCCTTTGTTTCACCCTAACGGTTTTTCAATGTACAATCCGATGAGAATCATGCGTCAACTTGGGTTTATTCAAGATTCACCCGATGAAGACTATGTACCTCCGTTCAAGCACAAGTTGAACAAATGCGAGGCTGACAAGGATGACATAAAAGTGGTTTATGAACCTGCAACTGATGTCAAGCATTGGAATAATAGACACTCTAGCCTCGTAGACATCACATATTGGGTGCATGTGCATGAAGGTCACGAGGCAACAACGGATTACTATCAATGGTACGAAGGCTTCTCCCATGGTAGGGTGATACGGATAGATCAGACTACGGGTAGGAGGACCAACAGGCATCCACCTCTCTCAAGGCGACGGTAGAGATGATGCTACCATTCTTAAACTAGTGGTGAGTATTTATTTTTGTAATTGTGTTATTCATTTACATACAAATATACGTCAGTTAATGTGAATTATTTTTTGAATGCATATAGAGGGAACGAATGAAGCTTTTTGTCAAGGCTTTTTGTTGCTCGGCTGACAAAGGGGAAGTGTTTGATCCTGCGAAGCAACGCTTCGGTCTGATTGATTCATCGCACGCACATTGAAAATCCCAATGCAAAGAAGATGTTTGCTGAGCTGGCTAAGGAAGGTAAGAGGACCCGGAAAACACGTAACCAACTAGCACAAGAACGTGGTGAACAGGGGCAAAGTAGCCAACATCATGATGAACAAGGTACTAGAGAAGATGGTGGTTCCCCATGGGGCAGTGATACTCAGGGTCCTCCTCCTAATAAAATCCGGAAAGTTTCCCGGTCAGGGAGGTAAAGAGGAGGTTGAGGTCGAGATGGTGGTCTTGAGTGAGGAGATGTTACCGTCTACTTGAACTTATGTTCATTTTACTTTATGACTTGAACTTATGTGTTTGTTGAAACTACTTATGTGTTTGGTTTGGATGGTTTGTTGAAACTACTTGGTTTTAAGAAGGATGTTTACCAATATGTTTGTTAGAATAATGTAGAACTCTAATGCGCACAAGATTATACATCGTGATGCGAGTGAGGGTCGTCATCTTTGTTTTCTAGCAGAATAACGACCCTATTTCTGATACACAAAGTCGTTAAGTGTTTCAAATAGAATTCTAACGACCCAGGGAGAAATTAATACAGTGATGACATTTTTTTTGTGGCTAGAGTCGTTATTGGTTATATTGAAACCAATGACAACCCTAGGTTATCCAGGAGATGAACTATATTTTCTATGGCTAGAGTCGTTATTGATTATATGGAAACCAATGACGACTCTATGTTAGAAAAACATCCAGGAGATGAACCATATTTTCTATGGATAGAGTCGTTATTGATTATATGGAAACCAATGGCGACTCTAGGTTAGCAAAACATCCAGGAGATGAACCATATTTTCTATGTCTAGAGTCGTTATTGATATATGGAAACCAATGACGACTCTAGGTTAGAAAAACATCCAGGAGATGAAACATATTTTCTATGGCTAGAGTCGTTAGGTTGATCATATAGCAGATCAACGACTTTAGATGTGTATTAAATCCATAGAATACCACTTTTAGGTATATAGAGTCGTTGCTTTTATATGGACAATAATGACGACTCTTAGTTAATCCTGGAGAATAACCAACATGGGTTTATAATTGAGTCGTTATGTTAATAACATAGCAGAGTAACGACTCTGTGATTCTAGTTAACATTCCATTAGGAAGATAACATTCCATCAATCTCGTATTACATAAGAGTTAATATGGGTATTCTTGAATTTGACACATCAAATGTTCGTCAATGAACCTTCTCGCTCGACGATACAACATTGTATATTCTTTGTGGTTAATGAATTTAGTTTCCCCATTACGTATTGTCCATAACCCATTGAAATGTTCCAGCTGAAATTAAACGAGGAATGTTATATGTTAGTAACTTTGAAGCATGAGAAAAGTATAAATATTAACGAATTACTCACTTTTTCCTTAAGAGGAACTCGTGGATGATGGTCGTACACCATATTTGTAACTTTTACATACTCTCTCATTGCACTTTTAATGCAGTTGAATCGAAATGCCAAGTCTCTCGATTTGCGGTTATTAGGATTCGCGGTACGCCCGTAGAAGAACTCCTTAAATCTCTTCCAAAACATTGAATAGATTTCATTTGGACGTTCACGAAAGGTATTAGCAAACGATTTAACGAGACACAAATCTTCATACGGTTCCCATTCAGCCATTGCAATTGAAATATTACGTAGTTTGGTGGAAAAAAGAATGGTTTTGGGTTATTTTCTCAAGAGGATGGGGTGGTATTATATAGAAGAAAATCCCAACGGTCGTTTTTTTTTTGAAATTCACAACATGGGTCGTTAGCTATGTGATTAAACAAGTTGACGACTCAAGAGCAGGTTGTTGCAAAATTAATTATATGACGACTTAAGGTATAGTCGTCACTGAATTGATAAACAGAGATAACGAATGTTTATTAAAATAAATTGAATCTCGATTGAAAGGAAACTTGGAATAGTAGCATATTAAATATTAATTAGAATGTGGAAATTCCTTTGAACACATTACATGTTATTCCCTGTTTAAAGCGAGATTCAACTAGCATTGCGGCTTCGATGTGATAAAAGGCTCTCCTCTCCATTTGGTATATGCGGCTGGTCAAAGACGCCTATCCCCTTTGTGCCTCGCAAGAAACTCGTTGTACTTGGTGCACCATTTCATAACAAGAATCATCCTATGACTAATGTGGGACGGCTAGTAAGGATATCGTAGTTTCTTGTTGTTATTAACGAAAGGACCCGAACCAAATTGGCTGCAAAATATACTATCATGTTGATGTTCTTCGTGGAGATCCTTGACGATGTAATAATTTTTAACCCATTCGGTCTCTTCCTCGACTTGCTTGAATCTTTCCCGGAGTTGGGATTGTTCTTCGTCTCGTTTTTTGGCCTCGCGCAACTCTTCTTCTTCCTTCGTAGGATATGGCGTGAAAGTGTATGGTTTTTTAGTAGGTCGCATGATTTTTTGCGTATCTCTTCTTCCATTGCCAATATTGATTTGGTTGGTCGCTTGCATCTTCTAAGTATGTTATCAATTGAATTGGTAGTTGATGAAGGATTTGCCATTTAAAAACAAAAATTCGTGAGGTGGTTTTCAATTGAATTTGCTCCTGGATGTGTTCCTCTATATATAGAATAATTACGAACGGCTATTTTTTTGGGAAAAAGTGTATACAAAAAGAGTCGTTGGGGTTTTTTTCAAGAGAGTCGTCCATGTATACACTATCATGATGACGACTCTCAGGCGTATAACTAGAGTCGTTACTTTGTATGTATATAGGGATCACGACTCTTAGTATAAAAACATCCAGGAGACCATCAAATTTTTACGGTTAGCGTCGTTAAGGGGTATGTATATATGGATGACGACTCTTAGTTGGAAAAACATCTAGGAGAAGATCAACATTAGGACCATAAGCGTCGTTAGGGTGTATGTTAATATAGATGACGACTCTTAGTTGGAAAAAACATCCAGGAGAACATCAAATTTGTACAATTAGAGTCGTTAAGGTGTATGATAATTCAGATGACGCCTCTTAGGTGAATAAACATCCAGGAGACTGTCAAATTTTACAGTTAGAGTCGTTAAGGTGTATGTATATATGGATGACGACTCTGTAACATGAGTTTCAAATTACCTATGAGGGTCGTTGGTGTTTTAATCCAACTAGGATAACGACTGTAGATAAACAAGAGTATGCCGCAAGATAAAACGCATTGTATTCATTAAGCATTCTTCAAAATACAAATATCTAGGTACAAGATACAAACATTATCAAAAAGTATGCTTCAAAATGCAATTCAAAGATGAGAATAAACATCTTCTCTCACGATTCATTGCCCATGTCTAAGTAAACCGGGGTTGGGTCCATAGCATTCCAAATGTTCATTCCATACTCATACTGGTTTGTCCACTCCTTGGTGTTCTCTCTCCAATCACCATACACCCGTGATAGAGGACATTCTTCGCAAATCTTCAAGCCTATGTAATGGTTATCATTGACATGTGCCATTATAATTCTTCTTTTCTTTATCGCCGCCTCGCACCTAGTTTTTGAGGGTATCACCTGACCTCACTCACCTGACCCTGCTCATGCTAGCCCCTGACCTCACTCACCTGTTGCATTAGACCCCTTGCCAAGCAGCCCCTGTAGCTGTGAGGTTGGGCTTTGATAACACAGTTAGGCCGCAACACAAGTGAGGTCAATCGAGATAGTTGATGCCTCAAGCTTTAACCTTCATGTATGTTTAACCTTGTACTAGGCCTTGATATCTGCTGAGCTCTGAGTTTGAGCACAATCTGCCCTGTGCTGAGTGCAATCCTTGAGCTATCTGAGAACCCTTTTGAAATTGTTGTTTTTTTTGGTCTCAGTGCTTGAAATTGTGTAATCTTTGTTGTGTGTCTCACTGAAGCCCACAAACTCCATCAGCACCAATCTCTGCACATTTGGGCTCTGTAACCAAACTAGAGCCCAACTAAACCCAACCTGGCTTGCAACAACTAGCCTGTGCTGTGACCTGATAAGCGTGTTGTGTCAATTGTTGAAGTTATTGCTTGTATACATTGCCTCGTGCACCAACTTAGTGCTCGCCCTGCATAAATCATGCATAACTTAACCCGAGAGCTGTGCGGTTTCACAAACCCCGCACAAAACAAGCCCCGCACTACCACTGTGCATGATAATCCAACCCCTTGCTAGCCCCCCAGGCCGCAAGCTTGAGCTCCTGGCTAGCCCTTGGTCTACCACCTCGTATAACCACTGTGCATAACTCGGTGTACACTATCTGGCACACAATCGAGCTGTGCGCTTTTCAAAATCTGCATGGGGACACAACCCATTTGCATGCTCTGTATCCTTGAATCTCTCGAAATGAATACATGCCGATGTGAGCTATTAACCCATGATATCCCAACAATGTGTGCATACTCTTTGTCTTGATTAGTCAGAAATTTGTGTGATCTTTGAGCCAACCTTGAGCATAGCCTTGTGTTTTTAAGCCTGCAATTTGTGAGCCTTCTACCGCCTTGCTAGCCCCTCAAGCGGCAAGTGTGGAGCTACCCCGTGACCTTGTTGAGTTGTGTGCATAATTCCGTGACAGAGCATAACCTCTCAGGCTTGTTACTCCACTTACCCCGTATGAAAGCTATATCCGTGGTGATTGTAGAAAGCTATATCGTTGACTTGTGTATGAACTTGTGCCGATCTGTATTGTTCATGTGTAACCTTGAGCCAAATACTCCCTGTAACCCGAGCATGACACCCTCGATAATCCTAAATCAATGATTGCTCACTGAATGTGCACTGTACCTTGAGCTTGTATTGCCTTGAACTGGTAGCCAACTGATAGACTAAGCCCATCTCATTGGCCGAGCACAAAGCTTTAAGCCCACCGCCCATAACCAGGTTGAACATTTACACTGTGGGCTTAAATAAAACCGAGCCCACATCTGTTGGTCAGCATATAAGCCAACCTAATCTGGCCGCTAAACCAAATCACAATCAAGCTCAATCCACTTCTGGGCTACACACTTTGCAATAAACCAAAGCTTCCCCACATAAACCAAAGCTCCCAACAAAACCAAATTCCCAACAAAACCAAAGCCCAATAAACCAAATTCCCACATAAACCAAAGCCCATTTTTTTGTTATATTTGTAAGAATGTTAATGTTTCTGTACATTATCTTCATTGTATATAATCCAGTAGGACTTGTTAATTTTTTTTTTCTTGAATCGGTTGAGTCTTCTTGTGCATTTTTTTGTGCTAATCCGATATGATCACCACTGAGAATGTTGGATTTTGCCTTGATTAATGAAGCTCAACCTTGCTCCTGCCGACATCCTAATTTCTTCCCTTTTCTCTTTTCAAAGATAGTTCTCTCGGTATGTGACTGTTTAAATTTTTCCTATATGTAGACACATTGAGGACAATGTTTGATTTAGGTTTGGGGGTGCATTTGCATATTTTTGCATTTAGAGTTTTTAGTCTTTTATTTTACCTTTTATTTTCAAAAAAAAAAAAAAAAAAAAAAAAAAAAAAAAAAAAAAAAAAAAACTCTTTTTGTAAAACCTCCAACTTTTAGAGATTTTAGAGTCACTAGCATGCTTTTAGCTATGTTTACATAGAGATTCCACCAAATAACGAACTTGGAAGTCTGGAGAACACAATCGGGTTTCTTAGTTGATTAGAGCGTTAAGTTGGATTTAACCATACTGGGAGGGCGAATTAGGTGCTTTTTAGATATTCGGTAGTAGAATTGTGATCACCCATAGTGGAGACTACCCATTTTACATCAAGTGAGGCACCAACCTTCAATTTTTTGCAACTTTCTAGAAAAGTCATTAGAGTGTGTGTCACCTTACGTAAATTCCGGGTAGGAATGGTGAGCTACCCAACTTCGCACCATTTTCGGCCTACTTTTGATCTCTTGAGTGCTAGTTTTTGTCGATCATGAGGGTGACGTCTAAAGATGAAAACTCCTTCTAAATACCGATTTGCCGTTAGCATCACTCTCTCTCTCAATCAAAGAAGACCCATAGAAACACATCATCGTCAGAACTGGAGCAGAATCGAATATTGAAAGAAAAGTTGAGATAGTCCAAGGTTTATGTACAACAAAGAAAAAGAAAAGAAAATAGGATGAGAATTAATAAAATTTATAAAATCAAGACAATACAAGTTGTGGAAAAAAATTGAGTGATAAAGTCCTTTGTCCATGGAGTTAGTTGTTTCATTATTTGTTTATTTTTATTTTCACTTATTATAAAAAAAAAAAAAAAAAAAAAAAAAAAAAAAAAAAAAATCAAAAGTCAAAAAAATATTGTAGTTTATTTTTGCTACCACCATGGTAAAGAGAATTTAAAAAGAAAAATCCAAACAACAAGGAATTTGAGTAGAAAAGTTAAAAATTGTCAAGTTTTGTGAAGTTTAGAAGTTCGTCATCAACATTTGAAGACCGAAGATTGAAGACGTTTCTATGGTTTCTTATGAGAGAGTGATATTAATTACCGATCGGGTGAGAAGTGAGTGAGTATTCCCACCCCTTACTAATGGTTGATTTCCTTTCTTAGAGATCATCGAAAAAAGATTCTTTTATCCACACTTCTTGTGGAGTCTCCAGATTTTATTTCGTAAGGTTATCCTTCTTACCTACAACGTGTGCAGGATTTCTCTCTTTATTCCTGCCTGCACACATGAGAGACTAAAAAGCGATCTTTTGAGTGCAATTATCATAAAACCTTATTAGTGAGGCGAAGTCGAGGCTTATGATCACAATCGAATCCGAATTCTTTCATATGGTATGGTTACTTCTCAAAAGACTTAAGGATGAGAATGCGTTCTTTGGTAGTTCTAACTTCTGTAGCACGCAGAAACTCTATGTCCTCATAGATTCTAGGAGGCTTGAGACTCTTTTACACTCTGAAGTTGGAGAAGGTTTTGTGGGTACACCTCTGCAAACCCTCACGAGACTACAACTCGTCCACTAGGGACACCTAGCGGTTTAAAGGCTTAGTGCATACGCTAAATGCATTCGAGAGACCTACGATTGGTGGTATAGTTAGGATTTCTTCATTTCTGTTTCACTTGAGGACAAGTAAAATTCAGGTTTGGGGGTATTTGATGAGTGCTAAATAGTGCATATTTATACACCTTTTTATTGGCATTTTACTCATCTTTTGCGCTTAGAAATCAGATATTATCCCGCATTCTCGTGTTTTCTTTGTTTTCAAGAATAAATATTTGTATTAATTAATTTTGTGTTTTTAGGTAATAAATAAAGCTCGGAGAATCGAGGAGCCAAAAGAGCGAAGAATTGGAGTCAAGCATCTATGGAGCAGAGATAGCCAAAGCCCGCGCGCAAATCGATTTGCAACCCAACAAGGAAGACATGGGCTAGAGCTACCCACGACCCGATCCGAACTCCGCTCATCCCGAGCCGTTGAGATCTCGCCCAAATGCATCACACGGTCGCTCCTTCACTTACATCTATTTCGATGCTCCGCTCAACACCGGATCGCTCCAAAACCGCTTTACCATCCTCGACTGCTCGGTCGCACCCCAGACTTCATCCTACGCTCGCTAGGCTCGTCCCATCAACAACGATGCACTGCCTCACAACGAAGCCCCCATACCCTATACCCTATCGAGCCTTACCCATTTTATTTTCTTCTTCTCTTTCTTCTTCTCTCTTCACCTCTCGCAAAACCCATTCCTTCATCACCCGACACCAAACTCGAGCGAGCCGCACCATACCTCTTCCACCTCCATCACCTCCCGACACCGCTCAACAACAGCCGCTGCAGACCACCTTCCTCCTCTCTAGTGTTAGTTACCTCTCTCTTTAGCTTCTCTCATAACCTAGAGGCTAATTTAGAGATAACTAAAACTAGGGTTCCAAATAACAACCACGCATGGAGTTCAAGACGATTAGACAAGAGGAGAAAGCAATTCGAGAAGTGGGTGAGAGTTATTTTATTGTAATTTCTGTTTTTGAAACTAGGGTTTGGTACTTGATTGTGCATGTATAAATAGAAGAGGGAGAACATGATTTGAGTTCACGCCTGGATTAGCCAGTGCAGTCAATTAGGGTTAAATTTGTATTTCTTTGTATTTGAATCATGTTCTGAGTTCTATTGCTAGGGTTTAGATGAAACCCTAACCTCTCACTGTGTGTCTCATACTCCATATGTTTTCTTGAATGCTTAACTATTTTTAAGATGAAATTTGATCTTAGCTTGTCAACCCTTAGCTCTCACAAAGGCATACCAACGCCATGGACGCACTCAGTAGTTAGAACACCTCCGAGTTGATTATGCTACAACTTGAGCTTAATTAGACTATTGTTTATCCTCGATTAGTTATACTTTAGTCGACAAATAATACTTAGGATGAATACCTCTGTTGTGATCAAAATTATCAAGTGGAGAAACACCTTAGACATAGGGCAGAATTGACACCCCTGACCGTGTGTCAATCCGTCAAAAATAATTTCACTTTCTTACGCACTAAATTTAAATGAAGCACAAGGTAAGGAAGAGTTCGTATCCACAGAGAGGCGTTTGTTGTTATGTAAATTTCGGTTCTAAAGTAACCCAAGGTATGTTTGTTGTTTAAAAGTAAAAGTAATTGAAAGCAAAGTAAATAATTTTGAGAAATCAATAAGGAGAAGATATTGGTCAAGGGATAGTATCATTCACAAACATGTATTTTCATCAATGATTAGAATTGGT